>CAUYRT010091953.1:0-69310 GCA_963574885.1 Lepilemur ruficaudatus | reverse complement strand
CTAGCTAGAAAGTCAATCAAGTGCTGTCCTTTCACACAGTTAGGGATTTTTTCTTTATTCTGATCCAGACTCTTGGTGTAGAGGTCAACTTGGGATCAAGGGTATATGTGGATATCAGCACATTGATTCTCATTTAAATACTCATTGATTTCTTTTTTTTTCTCATAGAAAGCTGGGATTTCCTTTATATTGAATAATATTACTATTTACTAAATCTGCTTTTCTCTAAGCAAGATATATATGCTGTGGATTAATGTATAAGAAGAGTAGGGATATATGTACAGATATTTTCTTGGTTTCAGGAGTTAGTTTAGATGTTTTTTCTGTTTTTGAATGTGGACTTAAAAAACAATCACATGGATGGCCTTATGCACAAGGGAGTTGGGTGGCTGCCTTGCAGTGTGACTTGAGAAGAGGAAGGAAGGATCCCCGACCCTAGTAATGCTTTGTCACCGGCCTGTCATCACATCTTTTTATTTCACCGGCAGAGGCAAACTAGCCCTGTTTTGTCACTGCCCTTTGTTAGATGGCTGCAGTGCCCGGGAGGATGCTATGCCTCTAAACAGCTTATTCCCCAAATCCATGTGGTTCATGCTATCACTTCCTTCAGATCTCTGCTCAAAGGTCTTATCACTGAGGGATTTACCCTGACCACGCTATTTGAAATAGCACCTGTCTCTGTCCCTTGTCCCCCTGGGACACCTTGTCCCTCTTCCCTTCTTGGTATTACCACCTTCCAAATCAGGGGATGAACATTTAGGGGAAAAGCAGTACTGCTGAGACGCAGGGGTGCCCAGTGTATGGTCTGCCTGCATTTCATTTCTGGCTCTGCCTCTGACATTTGGCCTTGGGTCTGTCACTTACTTCTCTGTGATTTAGCTACTCCTTATCTGAAATTAGTGGGTTAGTAGAGGTGATCATCTTGTCCTGTCCAAAATTACAGTTTTGGTTCTGTGATGTCAAAATGAACTAGCTTGTTTGAAGTAAACTCATAAAGACTGGGAAATGTCTGTCTTATTAATCCCAACACTTAGCATGGAGCTCCTGCTCTTAGTAGATGATTGATAAACATGTGCTTTGATATTGTCAGAGAGGCCTTGAAGGACGGGACTATCTTCAATTTTTTCTTTCTTTTTTTTTTTTTTTTTACTTTTTCCCACCTTCACTCTACTACTCTTTCAGTAAGCATGATTTGAAAAACACCAATTCTGAATAGGTGTTATGATGGTAACTGACTGATTATCTGAGTAAGCATTTGCAGAAGCCCACAGAACAGAAAGGAGCTCCTTACTTACCCAAGAGGACAAAGACGCAGGCCAGGATGGCAATGAGGGCACCCCGGCTCAAACTGACTGGGAGCATGTAGGCCTCGGGGCTGCAGGACATGACGCGGCCATCATCGTCACAGCTGCACACCTGGATGGTCAGCGTGCCTGTGCTGCTCAGCACTGGCTGCCCACTGTCTGCTATCAGGATGGGCAGGTAAAAGACACTCTGCTCCTGCTGCCGGAAACCAGACCTCCTCGTTAGAATCCGGGCAGTGTTATCTGAAGAAGCAAGGGGTTCCAGGATCAAAAAAGGGAAGGTAAATTGATTTCTTGGATTGAGGAAAGCAAGGGGGCAGGGACAGCGTATAGGAAGGAGGGAGAAGGACAGTCAGACGTGCCCTGGAGGTGTTCAGCTACAGCTAGGGCAGGTTTGCCTGGATCAGCTTTTGGATTCAGAAACCAAGATTTTTGCTTGCTTTTAGGCAAAACCCTGAGGCCTAGGAGAGAAAGCTTTTTTTGAGAGTCTGCCTTACCCTTTGTGACATAAAGTGCCCAGGGTGAACTGTCAGACTTCAAATCTAACAATAATGTCCCTGGGAAAGCTTGACAGAAATGAACAATCACTGGTGACTTGTGGTCCCTGTTTGTTCCTGCTCAGCAGCTTGCCAAGGCCCCAGTGCTGCTTTGTGCCTCCAGGAAGAGAATGCTGAGGAGCCCACGCGGCTGTGGCAGATTGCTTATTTTTGCCACTTTGGCTAGAATTCATGTCTTTTGCTATTTTCTTTTATGCCTCTGAAATGCAGTCACCAACTCCTCCTGTGTTTCCTCAAGAACCTGCTCATTTAGCAGAAGCTTATTTGAAATCCCCTAATCATATGACACACTGTTATTTCTCCCAGCTTGGTGGCCTAAGTTTAAGCAATTAATGTGAACTTGGTGAAAATTTGTTCCTGATCAGCAATACTAGTTATTTTTCCTTCAGTTTTAAAGGGGATTAGCCAATTATTAGATGTGTTTCTACCAAGCTGGGGTGTGTGTGTGTGTGTGTGTGTGTACGTGCGCACGTGTGTATTTACATTTATATTTGCCTACTGTCATGTTCTGGGATTTTTAATTTTTTTAACCTGTATTTTCAGGTTTCCTGGAGTGGGTTTGAATTCTAAAGTGGATACGTTTTTGCAAAGCTCAGACAGTTTTCAGCAGAGGAAAAATTTGAGAGATATGGTAGGACGTATAAGAAATGACTCTCAAAGTAAATACCAACAACATGGAATATCCTCTGGATATGTTTCATATTTCACAGGAAAGAGTCTAGAACTTCACAAAAAATTCTGAGAGCCTAACTAAAGTAAACATTATTAATGATCATCAATATTTCTGGTTCTCCTTCCCTTCTTGCACATAATAAAGGATAATACTTTCCTATTCCCTTGAATTTGGGCATGTCTGTGTGATTTGCTTTAGTTGAGGAAATATGAGCAATAGTGATTTGTGTCACTTCTAGGCAGAAGCATGTCAAGAGCTGGCATATGATGATTCTCTGTTTTCTCTTGCCTTGCTGTGGCTGTGTGAGGCGGAGATCTAAGCAGCCTAGGACACTACTACAGATGGTGGACAGCTGTCCTGGGGCACCTGGACATAGTGGGCATTATGTGAGCAGGAAATTAACTTTAGTCGCACTAAACCACTGAGATTTTGGTGGTGGTTGTTCGTGTAGCATAACCTGGCCTATTCTGATTAATACGTTATCCCTAAATTAACTTTTCCCTTTCCTCCTCTCCCTGCTTTTTATGGTAGCAGCTATAGTTTATTGAGTGCCCGTGTGCCGTGTACTTGCACTTTACATGCAGTATCTCATTTAATCTTCACAATTTGGTCAGATAGTAATAACCTCACTCTTTTACAGTAAGAAAATTAAGGCCTAGAGAGATTTAAAATTTGTTCCAAGTCACTAACCTAGTTAATAGCAGAACTGGGATTTCAGCTCTGGTCTCTCTGACTCCAAAACATATACTCTTTGGCCCTTTTTTCTTTAATCTTAAATAATAGATCAATAAACATATAATATGGGCCAAGCACAGTGTCTCATGCCTGTAATCCCAGAACTTTAGGAGGCCAAGGTGGTAGGATCACTTGAGGCCAGGAGTTTGAGAACAGCCTGGGCACCCTGTCTCTACAAAAATGTAAAAATAAATAAAAAATTAGCTGGGCATGGTGTCACATGCCTGTAATCCCAGCTACTTGGAAGGCTGAGGCAGGCGGATCACTTGAGTCCAGGAGTTCAGGGCTGCAGTGAGTTATGATCATGCCACTGCACTCCAGCCTGGGTGACAGAGCAAGACCCTGTCTCAAAAAACAAAACAAAAAAGATGAAAGAAAAAAATCAGAAAATAAGAGCATCGTGTTGTTGAGTCCATTTCTGGAAGGGGACCAACACATAATAATCACTTGGAAAATTTTTGTTGAATGTGATAATTAAAGTTTTAGTAATCTATTTGGAATCAGTATTTGTTTTTAAGGTGACACAAAACACTGTGTATGTGTGGCTAAAACAGGGCCCAACCTCTAGTCCTAATCTTAACACCTACTCTCTGATCTTGGGCCATTTGCTTACTTTCCTCATCTATCAAATGGGACAGTGAGAATCATTGGGATCAGCAGCTTCCTTAAAAACCTTACAGAATTATTGTAAATATCAAATAAAGCAAAGCGTGGGAAAATGCTTTTGTAATCAAGTGTTATATACACACAATCTTGTTGTAATGTTTTGGGGCTACAAAGTAAAAGAGGCCTTTACTTGAGTTAGTGCCCTGTTGTGTTCACAAAAGGACATATTTTGGGCATGGGAGCAGGGACACCTGACAGCGGATCCACCACATAAGATGCTGGTCAGCTTTTCAGTGAGCTGCAGGAAAGGATGCTCATGGAGTAAATTGTCACAAGGAGATGAAGAGTTCATGCTCTCTGTTGAAAATGTGCTGACTTCTCTTTTGGGAAACCTTCCAGAAGACAAGTCATGTCTTTTTTTGTTCATCCTGTTCCAGTGGCCCATCTTTTTAAGGTATTGGTTCCATGAATTGGTGCCCAAAGTCATCTTTAAGAAATTTTCAGCGTTTTGCTGCATATTGTTTCTGTATTGATTCTGACAAATACCAGAGTGAAGGACTAGAGTGACAGCTGAAAATTTAAAGAAACAATACAATGTGTTACTCTCCCCACCCCCACGGTTTCCTTTGTAGAATCAGTCATGTGGCATCTGAAACTATTTTTTGCAGGAAGGGTTTCCCTATGAAGCAGATAAATGAATAGTTCAAAACTTTGACCCAATAAAAATCTCAGGCTATTTAATTATAGTATTTCTGTTTTTATAATTCATATTGCCCTCACTTCTAGAATTACAGTGATTTTATGATAACATTAAAAAGGTTGAAGGGATGTCTTAGAAGAATGCTTTTCATGTAGAAGAAAACAAACCGGTTTGAGATTCTCAAGTTTTATAGCAGAAGACTATCATGTGGAGTGGAATTAATACTTCTTTTTTTTTGGAGACAGAATCTCCCTGTGTTGCCCAGGCTAGAGTGCCGTGGCGTCAGCCTAGCTCATAGCAACCTCAAACTCCTGGGCTCAAGCGATGCTTCTGCCTCAGCCTCCTGAGTAGCTGGGACTACAGGCGTGCGCCACCATGCCTGGCTAATTTTTTTTATATATATATATTTTTTAGTTGGCCAATTAATTTCTTTGTATTTTTAGTAGAGATGGGGTCTCGCTCTTGCTCAGGCTGGTTTCGAACTCCTGACCTTGAGCGATCCGCCTGCCTCGGCCTCCCACAGTGCTAGGATTACAGGCGTGAGCCACCGCGCCCGGCCCGAATTAATACTTCTAATCACAAATTATTGATATTTCAGACTAAGACCAGGCATGCCTAATCGTGACTTTTTGTTATCCTTTGTTTAGACTTTTACAAAGTGGCAATGTTTTAGAATTGGAATGAAAATGAGGCTCCTGCAGCCCTAAGAAGTGATGACTTCTCCAAGGTCAGATGGCTAGTTGGTAGCAGAGTTAACAGGACGGGCTCATTTGACAGATTTATTAATAACTTATTTTTTTCCATTGCTTTGACCTTTCTTTGAAGCAGTCATCTGGCAAAAGAACAACAGTCTCTCCTTTTCCCATCTGTGCTCAAAGAAGAGTGTGCTGGGTCTATAAACCCCTCAGCTGAACTGAATGCTTATTGGAGAAGAGGGGTTTAGAATTTTGTTCCAGCAAAGCTGTAATGGGGTGCACTTTCTGGGAAGGAAACCCCACCTGAACGTGTCTCTCTAAGTCATTCTAAAGTAATAAAGTTTCCTTGCCAGAACTGCTGTGTGTGTTCCTATATTTGGCCTTTGCTATCTCTATTACTTAGGCTTTGTCTCCCTTTTGTTCTGAGAGCTTTTCACTGCTTCCCCCTTTGATCCTTGCATAGAAATGTTCCTTCAGGTTTTTCTCTTTATCTAGGCCACTTTCTGTCATCTTTCTCAGTTTCTTCCCAGTGTTACAGAGCACGTAAACATGGCTGCTGTCTTTGGGAATGAATGAAGGATTTTGCCTCTGTGCTTTGCAATGTGTCTGGCACAGAACATGTCCTTGGTAAACATCTCTTGAGTTACTGACTGAATGAAAGTTTTTAGAGTCAGCAGAGGGCTCTCTTTGGCTTTGATGTTCTGAAACAAAACTTTAAAAGATGCTACAAATTAATATCCTTCCTGCTATTTAAAAGCAGGTGACCTTTGACACTGTTTGCATAGTACAGTAACCAAAAGTAGTCAGACTAAGCTGTAGAAAAGCAGAGATAGCCAACTGTCCACTTGATTACCTTGGTTGTCCCTTACAGTGAAGTTGGGGTTGTTAGCAGCCTCGGGGGCCAAGCTGTAGTAGAAATGCTGACCATTGCGTGGGTCGTCTTGGTCCACTGCACTCACTGTCTGGATCAGCTGAGGGAGGGAAATGGAATTAGGTGAGCTGGAGCCAAAGGAGAAAGCTTCAGGGCCCAGTGAAATCCCAAACCCAAAAATCCAGTGGTGGGTTTTTTTTGCCTAATGAGAAGGACATCATGGAACTTACCTGGAAAGTCTCCATACTGTCACACAACTGAGGGTTTCATTTTGGTTTATTGTTGGGCCTGAATGTTAATAGACATAGCATAAATGTTACCTAAATACCTCAGATGTTAGACATCAGTATAGCTTCTATTTCTACTCCACAGCCAGCCATTTTTAAGTAGTTTAAATAGGAGACTTTGAGTTAAAGGACTGGGGTGTCACAAGGTCCTGCTTGACCCCAAATTTTCCTCCTCTCTCCCCATCTACTTTACCTCATCATTGGGTGAACATTTCAGGGTTACATTGCTGTCTTTGAGAAGCCCCTATTTAAGAATGACCACTACCTGGAAGGGAAGTAAGCAGACATCAGCATTAGCTCTGTCAGGCAGCCACGTTTTGTTGGCAGGAGGGGGAGCTAGAAAAGGCATAGAGCACAAGACCCCAGGTGGGATGTATGGAAGAGCCTAGAGTCGGAAGCAAAGAGCGCTGGGGAGAGCAGGAGGTGGGGTGGCTTCCTCTTGGCCAAGTTTTGCCTTATCCATAGTGCTTTTCAAAGGAGTGAGTTGCACGAAGGCTGTGGAGACCGTGATGGAAAAGCTGTTAAAGAAAGCAATGTGAAACAGACGACTGGAACAGTAGCACGGGCTAGGGGGTATAGAAAAGGTTGTCTCCTTCCTGTGTGCTTGCTCCTCCACCAACAGACAGCACCGACTACTTCTACCCTTCTTGGGCCCGGCCCTGTAGACTTGCCACTCCTGCTGTTAAAAACCAGCTGTGTTCCTGCCAGCTTATAAACCAGCACATCAAAGGTCAGCTTGAAGGCGCAGAGGGGCTTGCTTAGTCTGTATTTCTTCATCTGTACATTAAGGAAGATAAGACAGCCCTCACAATATGCTGAAGATTAACAGCGGAAGCTCCCAGCAAGAGGCCTTCTGGACACTGTGTTGCTCAGATCCCCCGTCAGTGAAGGACTTGTTGCCCTGGCCTTCACCTCCCAGTCTCTTCAGGGATTACCAGTTGCAGAGAGCCACCTTACCCACAGTCACCCCATCTTCCAGGGCAACCACCTCCAGGGGCTGATTGATGTGATAATATACAGGCCTGGCCAACCCATCTCAGCTTGGAAAACTCTAGATCTACTAGAGTCTGTGAAGTTAGCCCACACAGTTTGTGAGTCTGCATTGCAGCTGGACTTCTCTTTTTGCCCAGCCTTGCTTTCCTTCCCCCCAACAGGTTTTGGCCCTATGGGCCCTCCTTAATAAACACTTTCTTTACTAGAACTCCATCTCGAGGTATGCCTCCTGGAGAACCCAGCTGTTGAACCTAAAGGTAGGGGGAATGGTGTTGCAAGAAAGGCAAGTAGGCTGGGTGGGGTGGCTCATGCCTATAATCCCAGCACTTTGGGAGGCTGAGGATCACATGAGGCTAGGAGTTTGAGACCAGCCTGGGCAAGATAGTAGTGAGACCCTGTTTCTACAAAAAATTAAAAAAATTAGCCAGATGTGGTGACGTGCACCTGTAGTCCCAACTACTTGGGAGGCAGAGGCAGGAGGATCACTTGAGCCCAGGAGTTCAAGGTTGCAGTGAGCTATGATCATATCATTGTACTCAGGCCAGGGCAACAAAATGAGACCATGTCTCTAAAAAAAAAGGAGAAGGCAGGGGGCCAGGTGTGTAGAGTAGTGGAGATAAGCTTGCCCACAGCCCCTAGTCTCGCACCAGTGCTGCTCACACGCTAGGATCACCCACCTGCCCTGTCCCCACCTGGAGACAAAGCCTGCATTTTTCTGCTTGCTTATAGTGCCAAACATTATAGATAGAGGTAACATATTTCTTGAGGAATGTTATAAGTAGGCAATTCTTTATAACTTGGCAAACATAGATGGGAAAATCATTTCAGAACATCTGACCTGTAAATTTTGTATATATTGGCGAGATTGGGGCCTGCGGCGCGGGGCTGGTTGGTTACAGGCTTTCAGAGGGTGAATGAGTGAAGACACTGATCTCTAGGTCTGGGCTGGGAGCAACCTGGCCGGCTCTCCTGCTCTCTGTTCCCCTGGCAGGTCAAATTGCTTCCTCAGCCCCACTTGTCATGCAGGATTCTGCTCAGCTGGTTTCATTGTGCCCTTGGCCATCACCAAGTATGTCATCTGATTTCTTTATGGGCTTTCTTTATGGGTTCCCATAGGGAGCTTCATAGCTGCTCCCTAAGAGAAAAGCCTGTATCTGGACTTGGCCGATGTGAAGCTGACGACAGTGTTCAGTAAGTAAACACAAGGAGGCCTGATTCTTCATAAACCAGGCATAACTCCTGAGCTGTATACTTCTGAAAATCTTCAAAACATTTCCCAGAGCCCAAATCAAAGGGTAGGATTTTCAGTATCTTGGAGTATAGGTGACAGGTGTGATAGACTTGTGGCTCATTCCCTGAACTTGAAGTCACAGATAAGCTGTACTTCAAAACACGGTATAATAGGCCATTAAAAGATGTATTTAGAAATGAGGGATATGTTTGTTTGACTTCAGAAATGGGAGAGGTGGTTAAAATGCCATTCACTTATCAGAATGTACCTTCTATTCTGAAGCCCTTTAAGAAAGGGAGTGTTTCATTTTGGGGGAGGGGGTTTAATTTACTGTCCTACTTATCACCCTCTTTATATTATAGATTAAAATTAGTCTGTTTTGTGATAACATAAATATATATTTATTATAAACTATTTTATAATATGAATTTTCTTCTATATAATTATATAAATTGTCATATTGTAATATAAAACAAAAATTAATAAAAGCCTGGACCCCTCATTTAAAACTCATTTAAAACTCAACTACCTTAGCACAGTAGCTATACTGTTTTTGCCTTTTCCCTCCCAGTCTTTTTTCACATGCAGACATAATCTTACATAACTGTAAGCATGTATGTGTACTTTTCATATCTCCTTTCTTATAATAACATGGATCATTTCTTGTGCTATAAAGTCTGCATTGTAACTTCTATTAGCTGCATAGTATTTCAGGCCCTTCTAGACTAGAAATTCAATAATGTGGAAGTAGAATTATCCTAGACTTGTTGGAAAAAAAATTTTTAGGATGGCTATAGACCATTGCATTAAATTTCAAGAATTGATGGATAAGGTAAGTTTAGGCAGAATCACTATAGAACGCCTTTTTTCCCCCTGAGGGATGGGACTCACTTTTTGCTTTGACTGTGTGGAACGATAAAGATATGTTGAGTCAATCTTTGATGAGTCGAGGGAGCTAATAAAAGTCGTGGTTATATACAGACATAGTCTCTCTGTGCAGCAAGCTGCTGGAGGTGCTGTTCCGGGAGAGTGAGAGAAATGAAAACTAAGCTAGATCCTGGTCGGAGGCCCGAATTACCGAAGGGGGAGCCCTGCCCTTGTAAACACGCACTTTCCATCGCCCCAACTTCCATGTTAAAACAATCCTGCCCCATTTGACCCCCCACCAGCATCCACAGGCCCACGGGATATACTCCAGGGCAGTAAATTAGGACTGTAAGGGAATCTGCTGGGTCACAGGTTGAGGAGGAAGGTGCCTTACACAAGCAGGAGCAGAGTGGAGGAGATGGACAAGTCATGGGCCAGGCGACAGGCTGACAAGTGCATTTGTATGTGGCCCCTTCAAATGAAATCTGGATGGTTCTCAATTACACCACTTGGAATTTGATCAAGTATTCAGTTAGGTTTAAAAGCATACTTTAAAAAATATACAAGTATGTCTCTGAAGATTATGGAGCTATAGTTATTTCAAATAATAGAACTTTGTTTGCTTTCCTCTTAAAACTTACCTGACGTGAACTGCACTAAGAAAATGGTTGTTTTATTTGAGTGAGGAGAGAAGATAGGTAATTCCAGGGAACAAAGCATTCTGAAACAGCCCAGGAAGTTCCTAAATAAAGTACTTGTTGTCAGAAGTTAAGAAAGGGAGATGAGGAGATACAGAAAATAAATTTTTCCCTACTGCAAAATATTTTTAGAAAAAATTGGTGTTGCACTCAGGAAAATAGAAGACTCTTCCTCCATCCCCTGATCTACGTGGTCCCTCACTTCCAGGACCCAAAGCGTGTGTTGTTATAGTCGGCACTGTACAGTTCAGTTTATACAGGCTGCTCTGTGGATCAAGCCACCTGCAAAGCACCATTTAGATCGTACAATGTGATGTAGGCTCCAAATAGTTGTCTTAACAAATATACGGTCAAGACCTGACATACAGAATTTGGGGACTCTGTTTTGCAAACTGTTAGTTTCTGGAGTTGAAATGTATTTGATGGAGAATTTGGTTATCTGGAAAGGTTGTTTCCATATGTCGGGGCTTAACCCAGGTGCGCCGTTCACAGGGTGCCATACCTGTCCCACTTTGGCATTCTCACAGACGAAAGCTTCATAGAATCTGGGGAACTCTGGGGCATTGTCGTTCACATCTAAGACTTTGATTGTGACAGAAACACTTCCAACCTGGGAGGGATTGTCTAAAGAGAACACAAGGAAAACCAAACACAGGAGTTTAGTAATGCAGAAGAAGAATGCTCTTGCCTGGAAGTCAGTATTTATGTGGTCAGTCTGGTTTTTAGAGGAATGGATAAAGTACATGGAAATGGCAACACAAGTGTAGGATGCATCTGTCGCCTGCTTGGAGTGTGGCCAGACATAAGAGGCAGGACGGAACAAGGTGTGTGTCGGAGAGTGTGTTTGCTATTAGGAATATGAGGGGAGAAAATGTCACAAAGTGAATCTTCAAAAGAGGTTTTGAATCTCCCACTTGGCTCACGCTTCTGTTTCCGGAATGAAAGGCAGGTCAACTCTATATTCTAGGCTTTGAAACAGTCCATTTCTGATTGGATGCATGCTATGTGGCACTGTTTGGCTTTATTCCTGTGGAATAATCAGCTCTTTGAATTATATTTCCAAAGGTTTCAAGTTATTCACTGGAATACAGATAACACTGCACATTCATTCCTGCTTAGGGACTAAGGGGATATTATGGGATCAAACACACACCAAATCCATGTCTTTGGCTGGGGCAGAAGTTCTCATAGTCACTCATGAGGAAATATGTCTTTTTGGTCTGTGTCTTTTGCTTGGCATGGCCACACACAAGACAATTTCACAGCCCTAGGAGTGTCCCCCGTCTTTCTGTTTTTGTCATCACCCCAAGGAGATGAAATAGAAATAACAAGACATAGAAATTATTCTTGGCGAATAATTTTACTAAATCCCAGAATGCATTGTTCTTGTTCATTTTTTTCTTTCTTTCTCAAAAATAACTATACGATTTTCCCCCTAAATACTTATATTGCTTGGTTACCAGAAAGTGCCAGCATAATTAAAATTTATTTTGTCATTATAACAGTGGTATTTGTATATAGAAAGAATAATGAAAATTTCATGAAAAACATAGAGGAGAGGAGAAATATGATCCACAATCCTGCCACCAGAGATATCAGTTATATATGTAACATTATACAATATATGTCTCCAAAAATGTGAAGCCACACACACACACACATACACTACAGGTAAGCAAATAAGAGTTGGATTCAGAACTTTAATATTTTAGGACAAGATTATCCTATGTCACTGCATATACTTTGAAAGCATAGGTGTCAAGGTCTATATGATATTCTCATTTTACTTTAGGTGGTACCACAATTTAGTCAATTTTCTATTACTGGACATTTAAATAATTGCCATTTCCCCTCTATTTTAAAATAACATTGCAGTAGACATTTTCATATATAAATCTTTGTTGATGTCTATAATTATTCCCTTAAGATAATTACTAGCAGTAGAATTCCTGAGAAAAAGAGTATGCATATTTTGGGGAATCTTAATATATATTGCCAAATTGCACTCCTGAATTGTTGTGCCTAGATATTGCCAATGGGTTCGGGATTACTGTTTTTCTGAAGCTTTACCATCACCAGGTAGTATGAAAAGCAATTGAATCTAGTAGTTTATAATCAAATTTTTGTTAAATTTATAATATATATTAATCTAGTCTTTATTAATTTGCCATTCCATTTATAAGTTTATTATATTAGTAAATTTTGTCTTTTATTGTAAGATATCTCAAATTCTTGTAGACATAGATGTGTGTGTCTATAAGGAGAGTAATATGTTATAAATGTTTCCTTTTGTCCAACAATAATATTTTATACTATTTATGCATTCATGATCTTATTAAATATTGAAAGCCTCGTAGATTTCTCAGGAATCTTCCCTTTTCCTTATAGCTACTTGGGGTAAGAATGCCATCTTTTCCCGCTTTTGCATGTTTTGTGTGCACAGAACTAAGTACACAGGAGATACTCAAAAAATATTTAAACTGAATGCATTCTCTTACTTGCATACATCATAAATACCATTTCTTCCCTTAAAGAATGTAATTTTTATTACAAGTTCTAGAAACTTCCACTTTTTTTTTTTTTTTTTTTTGACAGAGTCTCACTCTGTTGCCCGGGCTGTAGAGTGCCGTGGCATCAGCCTAGCTCACAGCAACCTCAAACTCCTGGGCTCAAGCGATCCTTCTGCCTCAGCCCCCCGAGTAGCTGGGACTATAGGCATGTGCCACCATACCCGGCTAATTTTTTACATATATTCTTAGTTGGCCAATTAATTTCTTTCTATTTATAGTAGAGACGGGGTCTCACTCTTGCTCAAGCTGGTCTCGAACTCCTGACCTTGAGCTATCCACCCGCCTCGGCCTCCCAGAGTGCTAGGATTACAGGCGTGAGCCACCATGCCCGGCAGAAACTTCCACTTTTTACAACACATATTTTGTCACTGCATGGAGACCGATTTATTGTGCTACTTACTCATTTCCATAGCCAGGACAGTGATATTATGCCAAGAAAATTCTTCCCGGTCTAGGGGTCTTGCAGTCATTAGGGCACCTGTTGTAATATCAACATAGAAAAATCTTCCAGGGTCACTGCTTCTGTCAATGGAGTATCTGCAAAAACATGGATTATGTCTATCATTTTCTATTTACTGGCTGGGGAGTCCTTACCTATAGAATGCTTTTAGTAGGATGGACCATGTCTGTCTAGGTTACTTATTGGAAATAATCCTGGAGTTTGTGAATTTCTGGGGTGCAGCCTGCTGGCAAATGTCATATAAGCTATGCAATTAATGGAGTATAACAAGCAGATGTTCTATAACAAAAATGGCGCTTTCTGTTCAGGCAATGCACTTTATCCATTGCTTCCACCTTTCATGTTCAATCTGGACCAACATGCATTTTTTTTTATTTCAAAGTATTATAGGGATACAAATGTTTTTGGTTACGTGGCCTGTCACCTAGTGTTCATTGTACCTGTTAGGTAGGTTTTTACCCATCTCCCCCTCCCTGCTTGATTTCCGTGGAGATTTACTTCCCTCTATGCACATATGTGCATTTTTGTGCAGATATTAATATTTACAGGCACTTGTGCCGGACAATTTCAGACCTCTCCAAGGGGAGTATGCTTGACTCAAATTTTGCTCTTGTCTGTATCCTTTGAGCCATTAGTTAACTTGATCCTAGGTAACATCTATAATTCCTGTTGGATCTCATTTGGAAATCCACTTCTTTTATGTTATCTCACATGTGTTATCTCATGTGGTCCCCATCTTGGAAGATTCAATAAGTATGGACGGAGGGTCAGGCATTTGTATGTTCAAAACTTTCCATAAGGTATTTCAGTATATAGATGATTGAGAACCATCATTGAGAACCTTGTGTAGTCCTTGGTAATGGCCAGTAATTATTATTTTTATTATATATATACATATACATACAAATATACACACTTTTTTTTTTTTTCAGAGACAGAGTCTTGCTCTGTTGCCCTGGGTGGAGTGCAGTGGCATCATTGTATTGTAGCCCACTGCAACCTCAAACTCCTGGGCTCAAGTGATCCTCCTGCCTCAGCCTCCTGAGTAGCTGGGACTACAGGTGCATGCCATGCCTGGATAATTTTTCTATTTTTAGTAGAGATGGGGTCTTGTTCTTGCTCAGACTGGTCTGGAACTCCTCAGCTCAAGCGATCCTCTTGCCTCAGCCTCCCAGAGTGCTAGGATTACAGGCGTAAGCCACAGTGTCTAGCCTATTTTTTGTAAATATGTATATTTTAAACCAATAGAAATTTATTGTTTCATAGTTCTGGAGGCTGGGAATCAGAAATCAGCGTGTCTGTAGAGTTGGTTTCTTCTGAAGGCCGTGAGGGAGATCTGCTCCATGCCTCTCTTATGGACGGCATTCTCCC
Organism: Lepilemur ruficaudatus; assembly: GCA_963574885.1. Classification (NCBI taxonomy): domain Eukaryota; kingdom Metazoa; phylum Chordata; class Mammalia; order Primates; family Lepilemuridae; genus Lepilemur; species Lepilemur ruficaudatus. The sequence continues at coordinate 54,692 of CAUYRT010091953.1, read as the reverse complement.
TGCGGATTCACATCATCTTCCTTCTGTGCATGTCTCCGTGTGTGAGTCTCTTTTATATTTTTAATAGACAAATAATTACATATATATATTTATGGGGTACAGTGGGATGTTTTGATACATGCATACATTGTAGAATGATCAAATCAGGCTAATTAATAACATGTCTGTCACCTCACATACTTACCATTTTTTTGTGGTAAGACTGTTTAAAATCTATTCTTTTAGCAATTTTGAAATATACAATACATTGTTACTAACAATAGTCACCATGCTGTGCAGTAATAGATCACAGAACTTATTCTTCCTGACTAAAACTTTGTGTCTTTTGACTAACGTCTCCCTTTGCTTGTCTACCTGCCAGCTTCTGGTAACAGCCACTGTACTCTCTCTCTCTCTCTTGAGTTTTGGCTTTTTTGGATTCTGCATAGAAGTGAGATAATGTATTTACCCTTCTGTGCCTGGCTTATTTCATTTAGCATAATGCCCTCTAGATTCATCCATGTGCAAATTATGGAATTTCCTTCTTTTTGAAGACTGAATTTTGAAGACTCCATTGTGTATATATGCCACATTTTTAAAAACTATTCATCTGCTGATAGGCACTAGGTTGTTTCCATATCTTGGCTACTGTGAATAGTGCTGCAGTGAACATGGGAGTGCAGACAGGTCTTTGACACACTGATTTCAGTTCTTTCGGATATATACCCAGTGGTGGGATTGCTGAATCACGTGGTAATTCTCTTTAGTTTTTTAACCAACCTCCGTACTGTTTTCTAAAATGGCTGTACCAACTTACATTCCCATCAATAGCATATAAAGGTTCCCTTTTCTCTCCTCCTAGCCTATATATATATAAATATATATATATATTAATGGCCCCACATATGTATGTGCAAGTATATATATATTAGTATATAGTATACATAGTGTTTTGTTTAAAATATGGTGTATAGGTTTTTTTTTTCCTGCCAAGACTCAGGATTGCTGTCCACAAAGTTAAGGATTAAAGAGCTGGCTGATGAGTAAGGGCTAGAAAAGTTGGAATCATTTCAGTAATGACTTCCTAAAATTAGGAAATTTAAGAAAGAAAATTAATGCCTGTCTCTGCCTATGACCCTATTTAATGAACATCTATTGTATGTCAGGCACTGCTCAGCACACACTACCTATATTGACTCGTTTCATCTTTACAGTAACACTATGAGGTAGGTACTATTATCATCTCCATTTTACAGATGAGAACAGTGAGGCATGAAGAGGTTAGGTCACTTGCCCAAGATCACGCTGCTGGGAATCAAGCCCAGGCAGTCCTGCTTCAGGTCTCTGCTCCTAACCACCAGGCTGTACTGCCCTCCTGCCCTGTAAGATCATTTAAGGAAACACAACTTTACCTCTTAAAGATAAGCCATGGTAGCTAAGAGTTTTCTTTTTCTTTTTTTTTTTTTTTGAGACAGAATCTCACTCTGTTGCCCGAGCTAGAGTGCCGTGGCATCACCGTAGCTCATAGCAACCTCAAACTCCTGGGCTCAAGCGATCCTTCTGCCTCAGCCTCCCGAGTAGCTGGGACTACAGGTATGTGCCACCGTGCCTGGCTAATTTTTTCTATATATTTTTAGTTGGCCAATTAATTTCTTTCTGTTTTTAGTAGAGACGGGGTCTCGCTCTTGCTCAGGCTGGTTTCGAACTCCTGACCTTGAGGGATCCACCAGCCTTGGCCTCCCAGAGTGCTAGGATTACAGGCGTGAGCCACCGCGTCTGGCCAGAGTTGACTTTTTAATAAAGAAAAAAACATATGCCTGTAAAGTTCATTTAGAATGAACTGGATTACTGTTTTTTTCCGGCTGTAATTTGTGATTTAGTTTTAGTTTCCTGACTATTTTTAGAGTTGAACTTTCTCTTAGGAAAAAGAAAAAATTCAGGTTGGCTCATAGTCTTATCTTTCAGCCCCTGACATAGGAGTAAAGCCCGGCCATGCGGTCCGTGGAGCCATAGCCCTGACGGCAGCTCTCCAAGCCACAGGCATGATGCCGAGGGGCCAGGCAGCCTGTGTTAAGCCAGCTTTCTGCACGCAAACTGGCAGTCACCACAGCGACTGTCACAGACACACGGGAGATGGGGTGATAGAAATAAGTAGCCGACAGCACCCCTGACAGCACTGCCTGCTGCCACACCGGAAGCCCTCCTTCCAGAAGCCTCCCCCATCAAGGGGAATTCCTCTCTGATTTCCCAAATGAGGCTGGACTTGAGGGAATAATGGCCTTGCTTCTCTGAAGGGGAGCGATTCTGAGGTCCAGCCAATTTTCAGGAGGCAGGAGAACAAATTAAAGGTGTAGATACAGTTGGACAATGAGGGAATTGGGACACACTAGTGATTATGTAGGTGGCTGTCTTTCCTCTAACAGTAACATTCTCACCCGTTGTGAGCAGAATGGGCATAACACACACATACGAAGTTGCCTTAAGCCAACAGATGCCAGTGTGTTGGGCTCCCCGAGCGTTGGCTTGGCTGAGGACATTCTCTGAATTTGGAAGTGCTTTGGAGGTCCGGTGTCAGGGGCAAGCTTGCTAAATCCACATGCACGCCAGGCAGGCACAGGAGGGCAGGCTGTTTCCACACCAGCAGAAGCCTATTTCAGGTGCCAAATGGTTCAATATCCTGCTTGCCAGAAATTTCTTAAGAATTTATTAAAAGTTCTGGGCAGCCAAGCATTGTCTTTTTCATGTGCATATAATTAAATCTGGAGATTTCATTTTAGGGCTTACCGGTAAATGATGACCAGCTTATATATGTGAACACACCATCAACTTTCTGGAAAAGAGATTATGAAAGTCCTAATAATCTTTAAGAAGTGTTTTAAATGGCCTTTTATCTATAACTTTTTAACTCCAGGTGATATGTTGATTTTTTTTGTGATTTAATAGGTATTTTGTTTTTAGAAATATAAATCTCAATTTATTCTTTGTAACGAAATTCCAGAAGAAGAATTAGATGGCCATGCAGCATGTAATATATACAAATTATTTTAAAAGAAAATAACTGTTATATATAAAATAAGGATAAAATGGTCAATTTGGGGAGAGATAACATTAGAAAGCAATTCCCAAATAGATTCATTAAATGATAGCCAGAGGGTTAACTTACAGGTGCTTTTCTCTCTGAGAGTCTAGGACCCCCAAAGTTCTGCTTGGGTCAGGGATCATTCTTTGTTACCATTGGACAGTACAAAGAGTCAGGGACCTCATATCTACCAATAAGAATTCTGCTCGCTCTTTCAACCAAAATGCAAAGGGAGAATTATCCCCAATCCGAAAACTGGAATTTCTCTTTTTTTTCTTCTTGTGCCTGAGTCCTTTTCTTCTTACCTCCAGGTCTGTGGCCCTGTTCTTGCCAGTTTCTGTCTCGTGATCTAGATTCCTGCCTCAGAATAGCCCAATAGATGCTGCTCTATGCCTCTGGCCTGTTCACTCTTGACTTCATCCTGGCTGGACTCTACTGGAATAGCCAGGCACTCCCTTATGGACCTCCCTGATACTAATGTGCTGGCCAGCTGATGGTTTTCAACTGGCCCATCATCTGAAGCAGCATTTTCTGGTAGCCACACAGGATTCCTTCATTTTATCTACCTCGTTTTGCTCCATGCCAGCAGTGCATCTAGACCTGCTGGTGTTTCTCTTTCATTCCTAGATGTGCCTTGAGATAATGACTCTAGTCCTAGAGCACATACACTCTAGGAGTGTGCGTGTTTCCTGACTGTGTTGTCTTTTTGTTTGTTATTCAGTAGTGCGACTCCTAACAGAACCCTTTTCCAGTGCTTACAACTTAGGGATGCAGGATCAGAATCTGGAAAGAAGATGCGGAAGTATCCGTAGAATGTTCTGGCGGTTTTAGAAATGGGATCCGATTTTTTTCAAGTTTTGCTTATTTTATTTCAAACAGTTTCCCCCATAAAGTTTTATTCTCTAAAGTTTTCCCCACATTATCTTTTCTGATATGAGTAGATTAAAATATTATAGATTAATAGATATATAATTAATATAGATCAGAAGGTATATATTCTTGGCTTCTGAAAATATAAATTTACAATAGAATCTACTTTTTGTTGTGATCATTTTGGGGGATAATACAGTTTTGCTAATTTCTCCCCATTCTCTTTTACATTTACAAAGCTTGAGGTTGAAATATCACTCTGTAAAGTTGTTATAATAGATTAGTTGCCTTTGAAAAAATAAAATATCAGAATTCAGATGAAATCTTTTTAGCCATTTTAATGCCTGAACATGTGAAATGTTTACTAGTGGGTTAGAGGCAGCAGATTTCTCCCGAGGACAGTTATTCTCTGGAGAGAGCCATTCTTGTTAAACTATAAAAGCACATTTTCCTTAAATACAAAATAGCACCAGGTGAGAGAAGGAGCCAGCTGACAGAAAAGGCATTTGATAAATTGGGGTGTGTTTAAAATGCGTTATCTGCTCTAAAGCCCCAGATTCATTTTACTATGTGGCTTTCAGCAATTAACGTGACAGATGGCCTCAGACAGCCTTGGAATCCTGATCTTTTGTGTCAGGCTTCAGAGGCTTGGCAGTTGTTCTGGAAGGTTGAGGTGTCAACCTCTCCACCAGCTATTTACACTTTGGTTCCGGAATTGATGGAAAATGGCCATGATTTGATTGTAAGAGCAATTTCCTTCTTGAGGGGAAGTGTCTTAGTTGGAATCTTTAATTTCAAAACCCACCTTGGAGAAACAGATATGTGGGATTGTAGCACGAAGCCCTGCCTGGCCAGTCTGCGTGGCATCAAAGCCGCTGACAACAGGAATAGTTCCTATGTCTGTTCTTTCCATAATGTATGGAAATATATATGGTACATGTTATTTTCTCCATTTTTTAAAAGTAAAAAATGTCAAAAGCTCATAGAAGTTGGAAGAATGTGTAATGATCACTTTTATATTCACCACTGAGAATCAACAGTTTGTAACATTTTGATATCTACGTGTCTGACTAAGCTTTATCTGAATTGGTGATTCTCAACCGGGGGTGATTTCATACTACCTCCCCGGGACATTTGGCAGTATCCAGGGACATTTTATGTTGTTACCACTTAGGGGGTGCTACTGGCATTTCATGGGTAAAAGAGATGCTGCTAAACCTCGTCAAATATACAGAACAACCCAGCACAACAGCACAGAATTACGCAAGCCCAAATGTCAATAAGACCATGATCGAAAACTAAGGAGAGTGTGTGCGTGTATGTGTGTGTGTACGTGTACATGTGGCTGAACCAACTGAAAGTGAGTTGCAGGCATAATGACACTGCATTTCTAAATAATATGACAAGACCATGTTATTTAAACAGAAAAATCTCAGAGAAAGAGGAATCTCCAGAGATGGGATAGAGAAGGAAGAAGCAAAGGGAAAAGTGCCAGAAAATTACATACAAGGGAAGGAAGATTCCAGGGAATAAGGAAAAGGTGAAATCTGTGGGGAAACCTGATTGAGTTGTTGGTCACATCCGGGTCCTTGGCAGAAATGATCTGTATGGTCGTTCCAATCGTCACATCCTCAGGCACCTCCACAAAGTAAAAGCCGGGTTCAAACACGGGGGGCTCGTCCACATCTTCCACGCTGATGTGCACTGTGGTCGTGTCCTGAAACGGGCCCAGGTTCAGAAAACGCATCTCTAGGTGAGGATTGGCTCCTTCCACCTTTAAGGTGTAGCTTTTCTTGCTTTCAAAACTCAGGGGCTGAAAAGTAATGACAGGAAAATCGATTATCTACTAGCATGTATGTTAAGGTTCAAAAGGATGTCCAGTATCAGTGGCTGGTGGGAAGATTCCCAAATTCATTAAGATGATGGAAAAGAGGTAAAGGGGAAAAAGGGAACTTTTCTCTTATTCTGTAGTTCTTGGTCTTAATGTCAGTTTCAACACCTTGGGTAAGGAAGATAAGGAAGACGCCAGACATTCAGAGATAGTTAAGCCAGTGTATGATGAGGAAAGTGATTATCCCGGGCAAGCTTGGCTTTAACGTGTCCACTGTTTTTAATCAGCATGGTCTTTAGAGACAGTCCTGGGAAACCCCTAAGTTCGGGGCCTACTTTGCCTCGGACTGTCTCAGTTCTGAAAGGAAAAGTTTTATTTCCTGGGAACCCCATTTGTCCCAGGCAAACCGGAACAGTTGGTCACCTTCTCTTTAGAGATGCTTGCTCATTTGAAAAGATGCCATGACAATCAAGAATGAGTTTTGTTCTATTCCAGAATACCCATGCAACTGAGGCTTGGGCTTTTCTGTTTTCTTTCTTTTAAAAAAAAAATTCTTCTGAGTACAAAGACAATAGTAATTATTTCTAAGAGGTATCATAAGTACCTCACAAGGGTTCTTGGGGCACTGTCAGATCAATATATGTGTATTTAGTTCATCACAGATGATTCCTTTTAAATCCTAATTTGACACTTTATTTTATAGTTGAAGAAACTGAGACTGAGGGAGCTCAGAAGACTGGACTGAGCTGACATGGTTATGTAGTGGGAGCTGAAATGCTGGCCAGGTGTAAGAATTCCTCATCCAGGGCCCATCCACAAGACTTTAATTTTGTCTATCAGATTCCGTCTCCTAAAATATAGTTTTTTTGGTTCCCTTTTTTAATCTATCCCTATCTTGAGAATGTTTTATTTCAAAATAAATATAGTATTCCAGGGCAGAAAGTGAACTTCAACGCTATTTCTGAAGAATAATCCACTTTTAAAAAATCCAATTTTGGGCCGGGCATGGTGGCTCACGCCTGTAATCCTAGCACTGTGGGAGGCCGGGGTGGGCGGATCGTTTGAGTTCGGGAGTTCGAGACCAGCCTGAGCAACAGCGAGACCCCATCTCTACGAAAAATAGAAAGAATGAGCCGGGCATGGTGGCGCATGCCTATAGTCCCAGCTACTCGGGAGGCTGAGGCAGGAGGATCACTTGAGCTCAGGAGTTTGAGGTTGCTGTGAGCTAGGCTGATGCCACAGCACTCTAGCTTGGGCAACAAAGTGAGACTCTGTGTCAAAAAAAAAAAAAGAAGAAGAAGAAGAAAATCCATTTTTAAAGCTGATAAAAATGTTTAAGTGTTTTAAGTAACAGTTATCTCAAAATATCAATAATTAAAAAATGGAATTTAAGTTCTATAAAATAATTATAGTGGATAGCAAAGCAGTTATTAAAGCTTAAAGTCATATGTCCACAAGGCAATGATGAATTTTTCAAGCTAAACATCATTTTTTCATAAAATACGCTGAATGTCAGCACATTCCATGTTAGAAAGAGGCGTGTGCCCATTTAAGCAACTGCTTTGCTTTTGAGAAACAAATATCTGTAGGAATTGCTTTAACTAAATATATTACTTTCTTTTTTTTTAACTTAAAAATGTTTTTATTGATACATAATAGGTACATATTTTCAGGGTACGTGTGATAATTTAGTACATTTATATAATTGTTATTTTCAAATTTTAACAGAAAAATTTTTGTTTTGTTGCTGTTGTTTGGTTACCACTTATTCAGCATTTACTTAGTGCCAGACGTTGTGCTCCTTGTTTCCTGGGTTTTTAGCCATTTCCATTCAGACTAAGCAGTCCGTTTCCACCAGCCTGCCTACCTCCCCTCTTGTTAGTCAAAAGACAAGGTTTTCAAAAGCAGGGAAATCTGCCAGTCAGATTATGATATATTTGATGGACTAGTCTAGTTCTACCAATTTATTCATGCTCCCTAAATCTAGACATTTTTCTTTCCTGGTACATTACATCATATGCTCTTAAAATTCTTTCTTTATGTATGAGTAATGCAAAGTGGACACTGTTGTTTATGTTAGGTTTGAGGTAGGCAAAATTTGTTTGCCCCTTAATTTTAAGTCATTTTTCTAATTTGGTGTGAAATTTGTATCTGTTTTTTAAATTGAGGTGTAATTTACATATGTTAAAATTCATCTTTCTTAGTGTAAAGTTTTGCAGGTTTTGACAGATGTTTTCGGTCACATGTTCCGCCACCCTTGTGACCTCCACCTGTGTCCTTTGTAGTTAGCCTCTTCCCTCACGCCAAGCCCCGGCAACCATTGACACATGTTCTGTCCCTATGGCAAGAATGTCATATAAATGGAATCATTCAGTATTAATCTTCTGAGTCTGATTTCTTTCACTTAACTTGACACATTTGAGATTCATCCATGTTATTATATGAATAAGTGGTTCTTTTTTATTGCAGAGTAGTATTCCATTGTATGGATGTATAACAGTTGATTTATCCATCCTCCTCCAGAGGTATATTTAGATTGTTCCCAGTTTTTGAGGGTTGTGAATAAATCTGCTATGAACATTTATATACAGATTTATGTGTGAACATAGGTTTTCATTTCACTTGGGTAAATACCCAGGAGTGGGATTGCAGGATTGTATGGTAAGTATATTTTTAACTTTATAAGAAACTTCCAAACCAATTTTCAAAATGGCAATACAATTTTGAATTCCCACCAGGAATGTATGAGAGTTCTAGTTTCTCCACATCTTTATCAGTACTTGGTTTTGTCGGTTTTTTTGATTTTGTCTGTCCTAGTGTGTGTAAAGTGGTATCTCATTGTGGGTTTAATTTGCACTTCCCTAATGTCTACTGATGCATCTTTATATGTCTTCTTGACGAGTTCTTTATATATTCTGTATTCAAGTCTATTATCAGACATAAAATTTACAAATATTTTCTCCTGATCTGTGATTTATCTTTTCATTCTCCTAACAGTGTCTTTTGAAGAGCAGAAACTCTTAATTTTGATGAAGTTTTATCACTTTTTCTTTTGTAGATTGGGATTGGGTTTCATATTGAATAAATCTTTGTCTAATCAGAGTCATAAATATTTTCTCCTATGTTTCCTTTTAGAAATGTTACAGCTTTAGTTTTTTTTTTTTTTTTTTTGCATATAGATATGTAATCCATTTGGGTTTATTTTTGTGAAGTATAATCAAGGTTCATTTTCTTTTTTACATATAGTATCCAATTGTTCTAGCACCATCTGCTGAAAGCACTAGAGTAAATTTTTAATTATTGTTGAAATTTCTTTTTAAATAAGTTAGTTAATGACTTTTAAACAATTTAAGATTATTGCCTTCCTCACTTCCACCTTTAAAATGGAAGGAAAGCATTGCCCTAAATACCCTATGCTTTAACTTGCCCACACTTGATATAAGAGTTTGGCTTTTCCCTCTTGAATAGTTTGTGCTCTTATTATTTTAAACACCAAAGAATTGTTTATTTTTATATTCATAATGGTAAATCAAAGATTAGTAATATCTGAGAACCCAAGTTCCAAATTCAAGAAATTTCCTAGAATTTAAGCACACAAAAAATGAAAAGCCATTATATTCTTAAAAATTGAGTCATGAAAGTTATGGCACAAAATAGCAATGCAGCTGTAATTATTCATGAAGCAGAATTAAGTATTTTCTCCTCTGTTCTCATAGCATAGTATCATACTTCCATTATAGCTCTTCTTATTTTATATTACAAATATTTCTTTCTGTGTTGATCTTTTTCCCTAGACTCAGGGGCAAAAGCTATGACTTGGTCAGAATTTTTATTCCCCAGTGACCAGCAAAACCTAAAACCCCAAAGGTAGCAAAAAATATTGTTACATTGAATAGTGTCAAATGTTTCTCAGTGTGAGTGTTAACATGTACTGGTTGAGTGGTAATGTATACAGATTTTATGTTATATCTCAGTAATTCTAAATGCATATTTTTTCATTTTGGAAATGGGGTTGCATCTCCAATTCATGAAACCTTACAATGACTGTAGGCTCAACAGGAGATGGTGGATGCAGCTGTTACTGCCTGTGCAAGCCAGACCTGGTCAAGGCTGTTCATGCTGTTGTCCTTGAGTTGAGTTCTTCACATTGTTGGTACTGCATGTGTTGAACTTTCCTGCCTTCTAAAATGTCTTCAGAAAAGATTGTATTATGGTTTGGCCTGGAAACAAAAGGTGTGTAGGCAGCATGGCGTGGAAACAACAACAGGAAGTAAAGCTGACATTGGTGAATCAAGTTTGTCTGCCTGTGTCTACAGGAGCTCTTTAAATAACTATAAAACAAGAAATAAGAAATCATTGTATCATTTAAGTTGGCAAGAATTTTTGTTAAGCGGTGCATAAAACGATGAGATTTATAATTAATGGCGTCTTAGATTTGATAAAACACAGAATTTTTGTTCTTTGTGACCTGGCTAAGAGGAGAATGGACTCTAAGCAATTGCTTCTTGTTGCTGGAAGATGGAAGACACGCTGAGGACTAGCAAGTGGCACAGCATCACGCTCACCCAGAGTAAAGAACATTCTGAAAATTATATATTTCAAGTTACATTTCAAGCATTTAAGAGACTGAAAATCAATTGATTGATTACTTAAAAGCTAAAAAGAAGCCAAGATACTGAGTAGTAATCAGTGTGGTGTTATGAAGAGACCCAATTCTATCAATTTAACTTAATTTCTCTGTTTGAAAAAGTATGTGCATTTTAGACAAATGTTAATAATAGGCCTAAGGGAAATAAATCAAAAGCAGAACTTTTGTTTGAATTTTATGTGACATTGTTAATGACAAAGTGGGAAGATGAGTGTGGATCAGACATCTGAGTGAATACTGTTCCAAAGGCATAGGCTGAGCAGTCAATAGCCTCTGAAGTAGTTATCATATGTGATTTGTCCATCTATCCAACTTACTGACTTCTTTCTTAATTCCATTTTCTGGCAGCTCACAAGTTCAGAAAAGAAATAAAAAATACCTTGGCAAAACTGATATATGTTTTGATTAAACATGCCTATAGTTTTAGTAATGGCAATGAAAGCAAGAGTTCTGAGGTTCATCTTTTCTCCAGGTAAAGGAGCTGGAGAAAAGACATCTCAAGATCTCTTTCAGATACAGAATGGTAATAGCCAATAGGTTTTTTAAAACAAATGGCTTATAATAAGGTCTAAAGTATATTGTGATAATTTGACATAAATTATTAATATTATATAAATATATTAATATTATTTTGAAGTATCTAATATATTAAGACATAAAATAAAATTTCAGTATTGAGTATCCTAAAAGCTCTTTTTCTTTTTCTGGTTGCTTAATTTTTTAATAGAACTTTTGGAACAAAGAAACAATAATTCTCCAAAACTTTGAGCTTATACATTATTTACAGTTATTAGTTGTGGTTAGTAATGTATTATTTTTTACTTGAGGCATGCCAGAGAGTAGGGACATGTGCCTATGTGGCATGCCAAATAGGTATTGTTATTTTTAGTCACTTTTTATAATTCTAGTTTGTGTTATTAATTCTCAGAGAATGAGAATAAAATAAGAAGTTACAGTATTTTAATCACATCCAGATTTATTTGATGATTTAGAAGTTAATCTCAGCATTTTGCACTGAGGTCATTGCTGGTTATAAAGATCTCTGGTTTGTGAAATTCTGGATATATCTATTGATTGCACCTTAAATAAATATAGAACAAGCATGTGAACTCCTCCCTTCTTCCCTTTTAAAGCAGTTTATGGTATAACTGTTTATACCGTAAAGTTATAAACACACATTAACTCGTGCCACATTTTAAGTTAAGACTTTGTTGCTTTTGCCAAGGTCATCTATGACCTCCATGTTCCTAAAGTCTGTAGTTAATTTCAATGTTCTCATTTGACCTGCAGAGTGTTTGTCACAAGTGATCACGCCTTTCCCTGGGACACACTTTCTTCATGTCTTCAGGACAGGCGCTCCCTAGAGCTCCCTCCCGCCTGCCTGGTCTCTCTTCAGTCTCCTTGCCTGTCCTTACCCTTCTCAGGACCTCTTCTTGTTGGGGTGCCTCAGGGCTCATTCCACTGTCCTCTTTCTGTCTATACTCAGTCCCTTGGAATCTCATTCTGTTTTATTTGCTTTAAATGGCATCCCCACATTTATGTTTCCAGCCCAGAACTCTTCTCCCAGCTCCCAATTCTTCTAAACTAAGCCACTTCACCTGTCTGCCTGGGTGTCCAACAGGCACTGTAAGTGTGACCTGCCCAGGACTGAATCCCAGTACTCGCCTCCCCCCGCCACCTGCTCTACTTACAGACGTTCCTGTCTCAGTGAAGGGCAACTCCATTCTTATTGCTCAGTTGACTCTTCCCTTTCTTTCCTATCCTCATCCAATTTTTAGGAAATCCTGTTAGCTCTACTATCAAAATACATATGAATTCTGACCACTTCTCACCATCTCCATCCCCACTACTCTGGGCTAAGCCACCATCATATCTTACCTGGATTATTGCAGTGGGTTCTCAATAGGTCTTCCTGTTTCCATCCTTGCTTCCTTATTTTTTTTTTCCCCCAACACAGCCTATAGAGTAACTCTTCGATAATGAAAGACTAATCATGTTACACATCTGTTAAAATTCTCCAGTCATTCCCCACTTAGAGTAAAAACCAAAGTCCCTGTAGTCACCCTATATGGTCCTTTGCAATCTGGCCCCTTTGTTACATTTCTGACCTCATCTCCGAAGAGTCTCTACTCTGTTAAGCCTTATAAACTCCTTTGCTGTTCTTGAAACACAGCAGACATAGTCCCACTTCAGGGCCTTTGCACTAGCTGTCTTTTGCCTGGAACACATTCCTCAATAGCTGCATGCTCATTCTCTTCTCTCCAGAGATGCCATATACACTTCTTACCAAATTTCATTTATAGAGCACCTGTAATGTGCCCTGTTAACTTGCCCGAACCTCTGCTGTGTCTCTGCTCACTTTAAGTCTTTGCATAAATGTCCCTTCTCTGTGAGGCCAGTCCCAACAACCCAATTTAAATTTGAAGTCACGTTGGCTCTCCTGATCTCACTAATTTTGTTCTATTTTGTCCCTCTCCCACAGCAGTTACCATCTTCTGATATAATACTTTATTGTCTTAATTTGCTGTTTTGATTCCTCTTACTAGAATGTAAGATCCGTGAAGGCAGAAATTTGGGATTGTTTTAGTTACTGTTTATATTAAATGCCTAAAACAATACTTGGCACATAGTTGACACTCAATAAATATTAGCTGAATAAATAATTTAAGATATATTATGTTTTAAAATATATTCAAAATAGAGAAGGAAGATTAAATCAAAAAGTTTTAAAATTAATGGATTTCATTACATATATACTAGGATATTAAAGCTTACATTTTTAAAAAGGTTTATCTTGCAACTGAATATATCCATATGTGCCTTATGTCACAGAAAGAATTGATAGCTTACATTCAGAAAACTTGGAACCTTATCACAAAAATAAGGAGTTTCAAGTGACATGACAATCATTGAGCAATTATGTTTGATAAAGCCTTTTCAAGTTTAATTAGCATTTATGATCTTTGAGAAGCAATTAAAAAATCCCTGCATGTTATTTATTGATTCATAAATAATATTATGGCTTGCTTTATTGTTATTTATGGTACATTATGATCAAATGTGTGTATTCAAGTACAAATACTGATCAAGTCATTATTAACATCATTAGAGAATTAAGCTACAACAGTTTTTTAAGTGGCTAGTAGAAATTATATATTTATAATATATTTTTATTATTAACATGACCTGATACCTTTTTGTAAAATGATGGCATAACCAGTATTTGCATGTAAGCACAAAGAATAAGAGGGTTTTTTTAAAAAAAAAATAATAATAAGACAGAGCTTTTATGAAGAGGATTTGAAACAATACATATCCGTAGTACAACAGTGCTTACCAGCATTTCATATACATTCAGAACACCCATGAAAGTGATTTGGAAAAAGAAGTTGGATTACCTTCTTGACAGTTATGATGCCGACTTGGAAATTGGGATCTGTGCTGATGTCAAAGGCGTCTGCACCGTCTCCATCCACAATAGTGTATTTCATCTCTGCATTGATTCCTTCATCCAAGTCCTTGGCAAACACTCTCCCCACAGTGGAGCTAATTGGAGCTGATTCCAACACGCTCATCTGATAATGTTCTATAAAAAAAGCAAGAACATACACATTCTTCATAATCTGTCACTATAAAAAAAAAAACGCCCCGGCATTATTACATCATATCAGGCGTGTTGTGCAAAGCATCTTTTTCTTGGTTCAAAAATTAAAACGAGTTTTAGAGATGAAAATTGAGGTCCAGAGAGGCTGAGCCCATGGTCATATCGGTTATAGCCTGTCCTGGATGTTCATTGAGGAAGAGTCAAAATAGCTTGACCATAATTCTAACAGGACAGGATGAAAGCAAAACTATTTCTCATCCATTGAATATACCTTCAGAGTGATAGGAAGTACCTTGCTTTCCAATCTTGCAGTACTTCCTAATGAACTGAAATATTTCCCCAAATGCAGATTCCTTCTGAGAAAGACAGAAAAAATACTGTGGTCACCAAGTACATATTTATTCTGTTTACATTTCAAATGCCCACTTTCCCTTCATGGCCTGGCCAGTGTGCTGAGTCTATGACCACCTGCTCAGAGATGACGGAGACCAGTGGTCTACAAAGGAGGAACAGCCAGGGAGAGGAAGCTCCACCAGCTCCGTGTGTTGTCCCTCAGTGTGTCCTTGGGCCTGAGATTGCCCACTGGCTGCCTCTTCATGGACAGACTCCTGACGCTTCTTGTTCTCTTGTTCCAGCATAAAATACTGGAAAGTTCTCACATGTGTAAGACGCTCAGAGTTGTTAATGTTCTCCTTTTTGACTTGATATCCTGAATATACCAATTAAATTTAGTTCATTTTCATCTCCATGAAGTTATGTCTTTGCCAGCTTACCTTTTCTGGGACTTAACTTTTTGACATTCTTTGTTATTTCATCAATCATAATGTGACTGATGAAATCACAAAGAAAAATCATATAATCTCCTTTTTGATATGTACAAGGTCTCTTTTATTTTAATATACTTTGTAAACTATGAGAAAGCTTGGGGTGTGAGAGCTTGAGTTTCACAAAGATTCAGGGAGGGGTAACAGAACCCAGCCAGCTCATGGCACCCTACCTTGCACAGGAGAAAAATGATGCCCATTCTTTACAAATACTAGCTGGGAAATCTTTAATGTCTGTGCTAAGCTGGCAGGCAATTGGATTTCATGATCTCTGTCCATTCACTCCCCAAGTTGTTGATGGATTACACTTTGCTATTGCAGAACTTTTGGGAAAAACAAACAAGCATCTGCCTACAATTTTCCCCACCAGGAAAGCTATGTTATGTGTTTAAACATACACATACAATTTCTACTTGTGATGCATTGTATTAGACATAAATAGCTTGAGATCTTAATATTCCATTATATTTCATTTCATTATAGGATGTCTGAGGTAATGTAAGATAGTGGGTGTGTCATTTTGTCAACATCCCATAATCAGTTATGGTAATATTTGCAAAAAAGAAGCAAAATGGAATTCCTACAATGAGGAAACAGATGATTAATAAGGCAGAAAAGTATATCCAAGATAGGTTTAGGGAATGCCGAGATCATCTAAACTTAATTTTAGCCAATAGATGGGGAAATATTTAATGGCAAGACAAAGCAAACTTTTAAAGTCCAAAAGTAATGACCATTGTTTTAGAGGAAGCAGAGATAATGTGTAAGGAATGCTTAGAGACACAGAGATTTAAATTACTTTATGCATTTACATTTTGTCTTCCATGAAACTTAATCGGTACTTTCACTCTATCCTACATTCTCCATTATTACCGTATTTTGAAAAAATACGGCAACTCAAAATGTATGCTTTGGAATGGTGTAAAGATGTTGGTTTGGGGGGCAAGACGAAACCCCAGTTATCCTTGTGTTGTGTTCTGCTGTTGCGAAGCTGCCATGCTTGGGGTGACATGACTCTCCTGTAATATGTACAAATCCCTGTTCTTATGAGCTATGGAATAACTTGGTTCTCCTGCCCCTTCTGCCTCTACCAGAGATACCTGTCTAATGTCAAATTTAGAAAGCCAAATAGTTCAAGAATGTTCAAAAATCTGTACCCTACAGTGTGTGCAGTGTGAACCATTCATGAAGTCATAAAGATAGGACCCACAGGCTCACCAAAGCAAGAAAAAGTCCATGTGCGTGGCATTTCACAAACCATTCATGGCGCTCTCGTGGTCGACACTGTAGGACCAATCAACTCAGTAACCTGCTTACTCGCTCTCTTCGTGAAATGCTTCTCTACCATCCTGCCTTTCTGTACCATGAACACTCATGGGGACTTTGCGAATACCAGTTGCATGTAAATATTTGAGCTCTCTTTCTGTATTTACATTGATACAATGGAAGGTTGACTTGGTCTGGCTGATTTAAAATGCAGCTATTCAGCTGATAGCCTGGCTAGTCTGGCTTGATTCCTTCTGTTTTTAGTTTATTTATTTATTTTTTTAACCCCCTTTCCCGGGTTAAATCTTTCACCTGGAATTGTGTCTCCTGTTCTCATTTCTCCAGCTACTCCCTTCAGGCGTCTGCTTCTCAAACGCACGTCTCCATTCCCGGGCTCCGTTCCATAGTCAAAGGTCTATATTTCCACCTTCCTTAAGGACATTGAACCTGGTTGTCCTGCTGTCACTTCATATTCAAATCTGAATTTGTCTCCCTCCTTTGCTGCCACTAGTTCCATTATGCATCCGCTGTTTCTATTAGTAGCACAATCCTTCTCCCTGTCACTCAGACTTAAAACATCGTCATCATCTTTGACTCCACCCTCTGCATCGGTTCTCTTGGCAAAGAAATCAAGAGGCAGAAGTCCATGTTTTCTTATTTGTCCCACTGCATTCCTCCTGCCGTGTTTCCTTAAGTCTTTATCAGTTCCAATCTGGACCAGTCTAAACGCCTCTTACCAACACACTCCCTGCTTCTGTTCTCTGCCCTGGCCAGCCCATCCTGGACATGGCTACCAAATGAGCCTTTCTTTATGTCTCTCTCTTGCTCAAAAACTTCTCTCTGGCTTCCGGTAGAAATACAGCACATTTGCAAGAGCAGGTCTCGATTTTAGGGGCTTTGAACATAAAGTGACATCAGCAACTTTGTTTCTAGACTTTTATATATTTATATTTTTCTTACATGCAGGCTTGTACTCAAACAAACTCTGGGAGAGCAGACATTTTGTTTTTTTTATGCACTGCTCTGTGTCCCATACCCTAGAATGGTGCCTGGAACACATATTTTTTAATGAGTGAATAGCTTCCCCTTCTGGAATGTTTTCCTTTCTGCTTGCCTAAATCCTTTATATGCCTCAACCGTCTGTTGAGTCCTCAGCCTTCTGTGAGCCTGCCTTCTCTTGGTTTATTGTAAAAGCCTCATTTTGTGCTATCCAAGTGGCACAAAATGAGTGCTGCTCATTGGTTAACTTTTCCTGTGTATAGAATGTGTTCTCAACAAGTGGATTTTAAGCTTTACAGGGGCAGGGACTGGGTTTCAAGCATCTTGTGTCCTGCATGTTCAGAGCCCCACAAAGCAAGTGCTTCGTGCCTCTTGTGAACCGACTGGTTAAGATGGTCAGATGGGTGGGTGCTGTCGGCAGCTTTGGCTTGGTTTCAGTGCATGCATTCTCAACAGGGCAATGTCATCCCTTGGGGAGGGGCTCAAAAATAAATTGGTTGAGGGGGAGCGTGAAAAAAATCTAAGCTATTACAATAGTTTGTGGCCCACCAAAGTTCAACTCTACCCAGCAAATCTTATTCCTTAGTATTTAATTTTATGTGGGCTGGGTGGGTGTGGCAATTAGGAGAAAAAGTCTGAAAAAGGCTTCATAGGGAGGAGATACCCAAACATTAGTACTATGGGAAGCTGGGACCCAGAAGGGAAATGGTTATGGAGAATTGCATGATGAATGTAGGAAAGGAATCCATGAATAATTGAATTTAACAAAGACACTCAGACTGGCCTTTCTCTAGCACCTCTGTCGCAGGTGTGTCTCTCTGGCCTGAGCTCTGCTTGCCTGGGTTAGGTACTCACTCTGGGGAAAGCGGGGAGGGTTATCATTGACGTCCGAGAGGGTGATGTTGACCGTTGTGGTCCCAGCTAATCCGCCAAGCTGCCCTCCCATGTCCTTGGCTTGGATAATCACTTCGTAGTATTCTTTGGCTTCTCTGTCCATGTTCATGAGCGCCGTTCTAATTACACCTGCAGGATAGAAATGACTTTGTTTTTAAAAACAAAACCACAGATCTAATTTTTAAAAGATCGGTTTCTGTGTTTCTTCCCTGGGCGCTGTTAATGCCTAGAGGTGAGATGCAAGTCACCATGTTTCATTAAACCTGAGGTAAAAATCCCCGCTTCAGAAAAGCGCTGTGCTGGAACCAAGATTTGCTGGTTTCCAGCGGCGACATTACTGAAAGCAGCCAGGAGGTGGCAGCAATGGTTCTCCTACAGACCTGGGCACCCGCAGTCCAAGGCGAGTGCAGACTGCTCCGTTTCACCAAAGAAAGCTGGGGCTTTGGGTCCAGAAAACAAAACCTCTTATGTCTACAAATCTGTGAATTTAGATAATTCTCCTTCAGCTCTTCACCCCCTAGAGCCCTTGCAGCGTGAAAGACTCTTTCTTAGGTAACTCATTCCTTTTCTGCTTTGTCTGGCCTCCCCACTGCCCGTGAGCAGGGTCGGAATTCTGATTGGATTTTCCTTTTGTTGTACGTTCATTCTGTTTTGTTGTGTTCTCCTGTTTACCTCTGTGCTTTACTGAATTCCGTGAGCTAGGACATAAAAGATGCTCTGCGAGTTGTTTATTTTTACCATGCATGAGAAACGAACTTCCCCAGACGCTGAGTAGCAGCATCGCAGTGCGACGATGCGGTTTCACTGAAGAAGACGGGTCCAAACCACGATCCACTGAAATGTGCTGTGCTCCTGCCAAGGATGTGCAGTAATGTTTTATCTGCCTTTTAACCCTTCCACTTAGAAAAGCTGACTTCTATACACTCCAGGCAAAGATTAAAGGCTTACTTACTGCAGGTTTACAACGTGACCCTTGGCTAAACAGACCTTCTGCATGGAAAGGGAAGGGACTAGTGACAACGATCTGTCCACAGTTGACTCCCATAACGTGTGTATTGCATTATAGTCATAACACTCTAAAGTGAAATATGCAGCATTTTCCTTTTTCACATGCCCCCGCGGGCACAGCAGTAACTATCTTTTCTTGTTATTTTTGACCTTAACACTACAGATGCCCCCTGGGAACTGTCAAAATAACGTAAGATTCTTCTTAGGATACAAAGGACACATTACCCTCTTCCTGCCTGTAGTTTTCTTCCCTTTGGGCACCCCCTCATGGTCCCTGCCCCCATTAGTAGAATTGTTAAGGTTACTGTTTTATAGAAATCCCTCACTGCAGTCTTTTTTTCTTTCCTCCTACTAATTTACACTCTCTCACTTACTACTTTTATGATACAATTCTGAATGTCTCCTTCCCCTTAGGACTTCTGGGGGGAAAAAATTCTATCAGGTTGCTAATCATAGAAATGTGTTTTTTCTCTTTCAAATATGAGTGTTCACCATTAACTTTGCTCTGAGGCTGTAGGTTTCTTTATTCAAGTTCCTTGTTAGTTACTCTTCGGTCCTCTGTTTTCTCTTATATAAAAGGGGAGTAATAATACTTCCTATATATTTTGCTAGTTCATATTAGGAGGCTAAAACATGGTAATGTTTCTTAAAGGATGTAACAAAAGAGAAAGCCTGGCCAAGTGCAAAATAACAATGATATAATAATTACTCTGCCAAACTCAAGCAGTTTTAAAGGGAATCATCATAGATTAAAATATAAATTCTATGGTCAAAGTTCTTGGGTAAAATGGAAGCAAAAAAAAAAAAGAAAACAAACAAACAAAACCCCCAAACTTCTCTTAGTTAGTCCTTTCCTGCCACACTGCTCCTTGCTCATTCACTTCTCCCTGCTGTCCTCCCTGTTGGAGCGGCCCAGCCAGGACCTGCCTTTTTGGGGGCCACATCCCATGTGCTATCTCCGCCCTCATCAAGGCCAGTTTGCCCAGTGACCATTCATTCCGGCCTTGTTCTCTGCTCAGTGCAGAGAGGTTCGGCGGAAAGGCCAGCTGACCGCACGTCAAGGCGCCTGTCTCCACTAGACGAACTTCATTAGCTCTCGTTCCCCGACTGCCTTGTCTGTTAAGCGAATGGTGATGGATGGAGGATTCTCCTAAGGCTCTTTCTAGTTTCATATTCAATAATTATGTTCTCCAGGGAGCCTAGGTGAATGTGTCAGCCCTCTCAGGTCATCTTGGAGTTATAGAAAACCTTAGTCCCTGGGAATAAATATAACCACAGGAGTTTTGGAAGGCTGGTGAGGGGCTATTTTGTGTGTAGGCAGGCCCTTGGCCGCTGCAGTCAGACAGCACACACTGTCTGGGCACAGTGCTGCTCCTACCCACCTGGGTGGTGCTAGTTCGCTCTCTTAATCCTTAAGCTCATAGCAATCTTCTCTGGTTAATACACTCCCTGGAGAGTCCTTGGAAAGGAGAGCTGGGCCTGTCATAGCAGCAGCTATAAATTATTAGGGAATAAAGCAAACACCCCTGACTCGACCCTGGCATCAGATACCTGTTTTGGAGTCCACGGAAAAGTATGGCTGGCCCTGGAGAATGCTGTACACAACCCGAGCACTGTTGCCGTAGGTGGGGTCGTCAGCATCTGTGGCTGTCACCTGGATAACAGAGGTACCTGAGGAAGAGAAGTGGTGGAAACCTGTTCAGGTCCGATGGCTAAAGTCTGGATGCAATCCTGAGTGGTCAGTCTTAGAGCATTTGCAAATGTTATGTTTGCTTCACTGGGACAGTCCCCTGTCTAGGACAAGCTTCCATAACTCCCATGTTGTACCTATTTACAGTGGGGTAAGAGTTATTTGAGTTTTAAATTCTTTGTAATAAGTAAGGACAACACAGCCTTTGGGGTCTTCATTGCTCTTTTAGTCATACTAAAACACTTCTCTCTGATGAATCAAGTATTCCATCTACTTTTCTATCTAATCTTTTGTTTTTAAAGAATCAGAGCTGAAAAATAGTAATAGCCTTATTATTATTGCTGATTCCAATGTCTAAGTAACTTCCTGCCATTTTGGTTCAGTTTTTTTTTTTTTTTTTTTTTTTTTGAGACAGAGTCTCACTCTGTTAGCCAGGCTAGAGTGCCATGGTATCAGCCTAGCTCACAGCAACCTCAGACTTCTGGGTTCAAGGGATCCTTCTGCCTCAGCCTCTGGAGCAGCTGGGACTACAGGCATGTGCCACCATGCCTGGCTAATTTTTTTTTATTTTTGGTAGAGATGGGATCTTGCTCTTGCTCAGGCTGGTCTCACGCTCCTGAACTCAAATGATCTGCCCACCTTGGCCTCCCAGAGTGCTAAGATTATAGGTGTGAGCCACCATGCCTGGCCTTGGTTCAGTTTTATAATTTGTGAGCCATTCCCCACATACTCTCCTTTCTCCTTCTCTGCATGTGTGTGTGTGTGTTTGTAGAGGTGTGTGTGTGTGTATATGAGTCTTCTGTAGAGCAACTGCTGTCTGTGAAAATCAGTGAATCGCCACCTTACCCACTGGTGACATTTCTGGCACAGTGGCAACATAAGGTCCATCCAGGAACTTGGGCTCATTGTCATTGATGTCTTGGATTTTGATGATGAATTCTGACTCTGGCTCCATCGGCCTGCCTGTTCTCCTATCTAGGGCTTGAGCCCTTAAAGTATACTGGGCTCTTTCCTCTCGATCGAGCCTCTGAATGGCGTGGATGTCTCCAGTGGTGTCGTCGATGGTAAACACGATGCCTGCGCCTTCTCCCGAGAGGATGTATTTGATGGATCCATCTCCCCTGTCCATGTCTGAATGAAGCTGGGGAGGAAAAAGCACCAAATTCTCATTATGGATACGAACAGGAGTTGGAAATAAATTGATTTTCAGTTTGGTACAAACTTATGACCTCTCTTCACGTAGGAAGATTTTTTTCCACTCAAATGTTTAAGAAGCCTGTCTACAAAGAACTACTATGCACTGAACATGATTGTGTCAAGGAACAAATATAGCTTGATGAATAAGTAAAGTGTTTCCACATCACATTCAGTATCCTCTACGCACTATTATATTTTACAATTCTTCTCCCTGAGAAGTATAGAAAACAGGAACTCTGGAAAGTGTAGTTCCCCAAAGTGAGAATAGGAGCAAGTCTAATAAGAAGGAAGCCTGTCTTTCCATTTAAGAAAAAATAAAATGGCAAGCCTAAACATCTTTAAAAATTGCTATAAATTAATTTTTGGAGTATAAAAATGTTTATGATGATTCAAGTTGGCTGAAAAGCTGATGAAGTGATTCAGACCTAGCTTAAGGCCACTGTAGTGGGAATACTAGTGACCTCCACGGACCCTTGTAACTCTCCGATTCTGTGATCCCAGTTCTGTAGTTTCATTCGGTGGGGCTGTGCTTCCTTGTGTTTTAGGTGTCAAATGGAATTTAACTGCTGGCTATTATTCTTTGTATCAGTGTGTCTCTCCTCTTGGTGGGACCAGTTCTGGGTTCATAATTGAGTCACTTAAATCTATATGTGGATGGTTGAGTCGGGAACATGCTATTATCTGCCCATCCAACTATATTCCTTCCGAGATTACTTAAAAATAATAACTCTCAAAAGGAGTCCAGGGGCACTATTTTTTTTTATCTCAGGCCTAGATATTTCTGTATCTATAATATCTAATTGTAGATAATGTGTATGGCTGGCAAGGGCCCTGCAATTGCTGCTATCCTATGGGTAATTGTTTCTTTGTCTTCTCTTTAAAGGGGGCAACAAAAAATTAGTTAAGTTTAGTCAGTCACCACTAAATCTGTTGTTGCTTGGGTTGTTAGCACTTTGCATAGTTCAGCGATGAAGTTCATGAGATTAGTTTATAAAACAGATGACCAGTTTTAGGTTTAAGGTGGGGAAGCCAATATATCTGGCCCGAACACTGTTTATGCCAGTTATAAATTGAGGGCCCTTGCTAAATTCCTTTATGTTTATAACTGTTAATTTCCTCATATTATAAATGTGGAGAAGAACACTAATAATTACTCTCTAAAGGGTTGTTGGGATCGTTGGAGATTAATGCATGTAAAGCACAGTACCTTCCCGTAATAGGAATGCTACAAATGGGACCGATCCTGATGCTGACGTACGTGCATAGAGAAAAGGGTATTAACATACCCCGCTCTGCTCTGCTCCCTTCAAACCTGCTGGAGTGCAGCAGAGAAGGCAAAAACAACCTGTTGGCTTTTTTGTTATGAAAAGTCCAGTGGTAAAAGCTGCAGAAGGCTGCCTGAAGCACGGCCGGGACAGTGTTACTCTGAGGATTAAATGGCAGGGACACCAACAGGACCCCTGAAAATGTATTCACAACATCCTCAGACAGGGATGGCTTTGGAGGCTGTGGCTGGCTTTGAGCTGATCTCAGATTGACTCACGGCCAAATCACGCAGGCAACGGTTTTGCTGCCTGGAGAAACTCAGTTGTGTCTTATCTAGAGAAGGGAAATAAGAGAATAAAATTGACTGAAAAAATAGCTGTGGATTTTATTTTCTACTTAAAGTATTCTATTTAGAATATGAAACTCTCACATTTCCTCATTCCATATATAGTACTATCATTCTTTTTCTTTCCTCCTTTCTTTTTTTTGTACAATCCAAATCTTCTACTTATGCAGTTAAAAAAAGTAGCGGTGTCCAGCTATTATTGTGTGGACTAGAAAGCCATTTTATTCGGAACTAGGTACAAAGAAATGGAAATCTATTCCATTTGGAACTGTGTTCCAAGGCAGAGGAATGAAATTGGGAGGAGAAGGACAAGGATCTCAGGATGTGTTTTAAATTAAAATTATATATATATATGCATATATAAAAAACTATGTATGCCTGTGTGTTTACATATATATAACATATACACATGTATCATAATTTTGAGGCATGTGGCTTATGACTTAGAATGAAATAGGTTAATTTAGGGCATGGCAGATTATTTTTGGGGGGAATAGAAGCTGACATGAAGGACATACCCAGGACTGTTTTGAGGTGATCTATTTGCCATCTAAAAAATTTTGTCCTGTGAACCTTAAAAAACTAAGCACACTTGCGATCATCAGGGGCCAAGTGTATGTGCTCGTGGGCAGTGCTTAGTGAATAGCAGAAGCCACACTCTGCTGCTGAAGGGGAGACGGGGGTTCCTGAGGTTCCTGGCTGGTGTCACACGGAGTCTGGCCTGAAGCTCGGATCTGTTTTCTTTGCTTTCATCTGTGTTGGGAGAAGAATTTGAGGAACTTTCTGGCCTGTGAGTTCCTTGAAGGCAGGGTGTTTGGGATTGTCATCTTTGTGGGGGTCCTGACACGTAGTACTTGCTCAGTAAAATTTTACGGGGAGAAGGGTACAGGGGTGGGGCTAAAGCTGTTTGTGGAACGGTGCTACATTCATTTCCAAAGGGCTAGCAAGCACCGTTCAGTAGCTTCTGAGTGTGCGTCTGCGGCGGGGGAGAGACAGCCACGGGGAAGCAGGACACTGTCAGTTATGAAGGGGCCAGGATCTGCCCACACAGAACCGATTTCTGAAAAATATAATTGTATCAGTTCGAGATCTAGTCGGGGAACAAAACCTACACATTATTCCAACAGACTTTAATATGGAGGACTGAAAGGCATAAAGCAAACACTCAGCTATCAGAGATGACAACTCTGGGGAAAAACAGCCAGTGCCCCTTTGGCTGGGGCAACAGAGGGCAGAGGTTAGGCTCTTGGCCTGTGAATGTGTGGAGGGGGTGCCCTTCGAGGCTGGGCCTGAGGCCTCTGAGGAGGGCATGCTGGCGCTGGGGCTGGGGCCTCAGGAGCTTTGAAGAGGTGCCCTGTCCCCTGTCCTGAGACCTGGGACTCAGGCCTCTGAGAAGGGGATGCTGCCCGTGATGCTGGTATTTCTTAGGGGCGTGATGAGGCTGGGAATTAAAAGGAGCAAGTCCTTTCTCCCTCCTCCTGCCTCCTGGTCTACTTCTGGTACATTCTATGGGCAGAACCTAACGGGGAGTAGAGCCGGTTGGAAAAGGAGAAACCGTGGTTTGGAGAGTCCCGGCCCCAGCACCACCAAGCAGAGTATGGAAAGGTGAATAAAGAGCTGGGAGACGCTGGCTTAATAACCCACGCAGCAGTGCACATTTAATATTCTGCTTTACCAGCCATAGAATACACATTTGGCTTCGAAAATTGCAAAGAAGAGACATTAACAGCTTTTCTCCAAGTCACTCAGCAAATTGGCAGTGTAATAAAAATGTGCTTTATATTTATCCATATTTAATTCAACTAACACTGACTGAGCACCAGCTATTTGGAGGAAGGTAAGGCGCTTCTGAGTGCAGTTGGCAGCGCATAGTTACGTATAATACATCTTGGGAAGACAGTTCCCCCTGCCCCCAAAATCTCTTAGACTGAATAAGACAGGTGAATATCTCACTTATCCTAATAATTCTTTACTCTTTAATATCTTCAGCCAAGGGAGCAGTGAATGACGGAAGTGTGTGCAGAATCTGAAAGCTCTTAGTTGACTTAGGATTTTGAAAACAAGCGTGATTTTCCCTCCTGTTGTCATCTTTCAGAGTGCCTTGAATAGTTCCAGGAATGCCACAAGTGCTTACAATTTGCGGTTAGACAGCTTCCATGTAGTTGTTAACCTCGGCGTGACTTGGACCCACAGATTCGTGCACAAGCACAAGCTCTCTGCACCCCCCTCTTTGCATGTGTCAATATAATCTAGCTTTAACACGACACTGCCTTGTCCCTGGAAAGCCCAGTGTGGATTTTATAAGGCCATACCAATTACAGCTGATAATTGTTGCCATACTCCTTTCTGAAATAAGCAAATACTCTGGCAGGCTCTCTAAACAGACATCTTCCAGAGCTCAAGGTGACAAGCGGAATGCCCCCGGGGTAAAGGGAATGAAAGGGAGATGAATTCTCTTTCAAAAGACAGTACGGGGGAAAAGTGCCCGGGTAAGTGAACATGTAACTATCTTCTTCATGTGGAGGAAACAAATCAATGCAGGGTGTAACCCTTCCCTGGATGCTGGTGTGCTGATTGGATCAAGTGACTGTGGAGATGCACGGGTGTCCTGTATTCCGGGTTGGGGAAATTAGGAAAGGGTGTACACTAATTGTGAGTACTAGAGGGTGCTACACAGCTAAGTACTCCCCAACATCAGAGATAAAGGGATTGGGATACAGTCAGGCTCAGGTGGATTCCTGATCCCACTTTAACACGACTGACTCCTCTGTGCGTCCTTGGGGCTAAGTGTAAAGCCACTGGCCACATGCGGGTTAATATAAAGGAAAGCCTATGGCTTCTGTGTAAGAGTGATGGATATTTCTATCTGGGATTTACCTGCTACCCATGGTGTACTTTGGGCAATGAACATAACCTCTTTGAGCCTGGTTCCCTGGGTTAATTATACTTACCTCGTATTATTATAATGATTACTTTATAACACGTACGTGAATGTGACTGACACATAGTACTGTAGTAGTCCAATAAAAACCCTTGTCTTTCTGCACCTCTGTGTGGCCAGTCCTGTGCTAGCTACTCAGTGTCAGAGGGGTGTAAATGAGGTTGGGGAGGGGTGTCTCAGTTTCTACCCTTGGGAGGAGGGAGAAGAGCCCTAAATTGTACACGAACACAAAGCAATTACTGAGTACAAACATATTCTTTGCTTAAACTTGTTTTGGCAGCAGCCGTGTATTATATGTCTATTTGGGAGAAACGTTTTACAAATATGGAGAAGCTAGAAGTCTTTGGAATTCTGAGCAGATGGAGGATGTGTAGAAATGGCTTTTACCTGGAACCCAGAGAAATTTGAATGTGGTTTAAGAGAGGAAGTGACTGCATGTCTCCAGTGTGGGCACACATCTGGGGTAGGGACAAACATGGCGCAGGTGTCGGGGCCAGTAAGCGGATTCACCTTGACTGGGGTTGGGACCTGATTTGAGACATTGTGAGACGGGGTTGGACGAGGGAAGAGGAAGTCCTTGAACTACATGGTAGGAGCTTTGATAAGCATTTGAGAGCTGCAATGCTCTCTTAATCAGAGGAAAGGGTGCTTCTAGGAGATAAATGTCCTGGGCCCTAGAGGAGGGATGGGAAGACCTCTCCACAGGGAGACAGGCGGCTCGGACTTAGTTAATCTAATCATGGAGAACAGAGGATGGCGTAATGACGGAGCCTGGAGAGGAAGAGGTGAGCCTGAGAGAAACTGGCACGGAAATACTGGACAGACATGGGGACTGAAATACAGGAAGGATACAGGAGACAATGAAAGAAGTCAAAGAAAATGCACAGGTTTTGAGGCCAAGGGATTTGCAGCTGCATTAGGTTTGCATTACTGAGCTGCTCAATTCTCACAGTGAACTGCTTGTACTACTGTTACTATTATTGCTACTGTTACTACTATTTACTACTACGGGAGAATGATGATTAAAGTCTTAATCTGGACCAGGTATGGTGCAGAGTGCTCTACATTTGTTAGTTTATTTAATCCTTACTACACCATGAGGTATTCATTAAATATCCTTTTGAGCACCTTCTATGAGAGGTTCTGTGTTAGGCCCTGGGGACGAAATGGGAGCAAGGTTCTTGCTCTCATTGAGCTTCTAGACTAATCAGGGGTTTCAGACGATAAACTTGTAAATAAAAAAATAAATATGGTAGGTTGTGGTTAGAGCTGTGAAAAAATAATGGTGGTGAGAGTCTAAGAGAGGGGCCTACCTTAGGGAATAGCCAAGGAAGGCTTAGATTCAGAATGAGCCCTAAAGGGTAAAGAGGCGTTGACCATGAGGGAAGCCAGGGGAAGCACATTTCATAATGGGGGGGACATGGAGGGTGACGCTTGGCACGTTGTAGGAACTGCCCAAAGGCCATGTCCCTGGAAGATGAGAGAATGGTGTGGATGTGTTTGGGCACCAGGAGGCAGGGATGGCTTTGTAAGCCGCGGGTGGCATTTGGAGGGTTCAACACACAGAGGGAAGACATGGAGGAGACTTACGTAGGGGAGAGACCCGATCTGATGAATTTTTGAAAAGTTCCTGGTGGAGAATAGATCGGAAGGAAGTGTGGGAGGCGGATGAGGGAACTGGCTGAGAGGCTACATATGTGCCCAGGTGAGAGCTAATAGAGGTAAGGGAAATGAAGGGCTTGGGGTTAATTTGGCTTGGGACTAACAGAATTTGCAGATGGAGAGAATGTGGAGGCAGGGAAAGGGAAGAATGACCCTCTCCTCACCCTCTGCTTTCGGGAATTTTGAGCGATGGCAGTGCTAAGTTAGGGAAGACAGGGCAGACCAGTTTCAGGAGGAAAAGCAAGAGTTCCCCGGGAGACATGCTACATTTGAAAAGCCTAAGAGTCAAAAACGTGATGACATCACATATGCGCCTGGAAGCTTGGATGAGTGGTCTAAGCCAGAGATGCAGATTTTGCATTTCTTGGCATAGAGATGGTGTTTTAAACCACAGGGGTGGTGAGTCCACCCAGGGAACGCGTGTGGGTAGAGAAGGGGCCAGGGTGAGGCTGGTTAGCTCCCCAAACCTGGGGTGAGGTGGAGGGAGAAGATGGGCAAATGAGGCTGGGAAAAAAGAAGGAACAGCAGGGATTGTGACGGTTGTGATGCCAAGAGAGGAGAGCAAGTCAAGACGGGGAACAGGGTGGGGCTGTGACTGGGAGGTGTCACACACCGAGGCCATCGGGTTGGGTGGTAGGGAGGCCCTGAGGAGTGGTGAAAAACGCAGCCTCAGTGCAGCGGTGGCACACAGGGCAGATGACTGGGTCAAGGAGTGGGTGTTGAGGGAAGAGCTTGTGCAGGCAACCCTTGAGAAGCGGCAGCTCTCTTGCTCCTCCCGTTCAACATTTGCAGAAGCACAGCTGTTGGGGCTTGGCCACCTGTCCAAAGTCACTCTGCAACTAACTGGCGGGGCTGGGCTTTGAATCCACCCGTGTCTGCATGTAAAACCCATGCCCTCAGCCTCTGCACTAGGCAAATGTTTAAGTTATCATTTGAATGAATTATTTATTTTCTAATTAGTTCCATGTCTCCCATTCTCTCTTACTTGGTTGCTTTCACAAAATGGTCTCTGATTAACGTCCAAAAAAAGTAAACACAGGAGAAAGCCAGGATTAAAAATGAAATGATGATAGATTAAATGAAGGGAACTCGAGTATAAAGTTTATAAATATATTCATTGATTGTCTCCAACTACCCTAAAGCACATGCTAGGATCTTCTGAAATGAAAAATGTTTGATCCTTTGTTTTTTTTCATTAAATTTGGGCCTCGGGCAATACCTGTGGAAATGCTTTGAAAAAAATAAAGAGCAGAAAAAATCTGTACTCCCCCCTCTGCATTCCCAGTTTCTCTCTTCCCCGTCCTACCACTCCTGGGAGGCTGCTGCTCTTTTGGGACTTAAATGGCTCTTGCAAGGTCAGAGGCTTTTCCTCTAAATCCTAATTTCAAGTTTTCCCCACTCAGAACAGAGACATAGGGAAGGAGAGAAATCTTTTCTTTCTGACTGAGACCTGCCAAAGCAAAAGTTGTATTTTAGCTCGGTGTCAAGTAACCTGCCGCTAGTTCATATTTTTCTAAGGCCTCAGACACAGGCTAGGTGAGCGTTCATATCCAATCCATATTCACGTTCAACTTCAACGTCTGACACCCTGACACCAAGCAGGTCCCCTCCTCGGCACCTCTTACCTTGCCGACGTACAAAGGGTCGGTCCCAGTGTACTCTTCCAGAACGAAAAACTGGTTCCAAACCCAGCTCCTCTTGGTCCGCTGATGTGTCTGTGGCTTGTCTGACAGGAGGGCTTCTAATTCGCCTGGCAGTGTTGTGGTGCTCGAGAGAACGGAGGTCGTTAAGTCCATCAGTCCCCAGAAGTACAAGGACATGCCAAGTCCAAGCCAGCTCTTTGCATTGCTCATTCTACCAGAAGTCCACATGGGATTGCCAGGTTTTCAGAAAGTTTAGGGTGATAAGCTACTGAAACTTGAGTATTTTCCAAATTAAAAAAAAAAAAACAACAAAAAACTACAGTTTGTTGGACACTTATGCTTCCCAAAGGAGATCCCGGTTCAGGTCAATCTGCTTGAAGTTGACTTCCTGTCAAGTTAAGGAAAACACAGTGTGATGATGTCAAATTCTTCCCTGCAGGCTGGTTGCAAGTTTTCAAGAAATGTCAGTAAATATTCAGTTTTCTACTCAATGAATTAAAGAATTTGTCATAACAGGTTATTGCTTTAGAAATGTTTGAGTAATAAATAATGTTTTGATAAAAAGAAGACAACGTATCTTGCTATAATCAATCCCAAACCTTTGGATATGGATTCAGTGGGAATAAAATTGGTGAATAAATTTCTTCTCAATGGTAACTTAGCTGGAGGGTTATGCTGTATTATTGATTGGCTTGAATTAATAGTGTGCTCTTTGAAATATTTATGATAAGACAGCCTCTTAAACTCTTAAAAATAGCATTCATTTCCAAAATTTACAGCTAATAACTAGTATTTCCATTAGCCCAATTACTTTTCTTAGTTTATTAAAAAAGGTAGCAAAATCAAACTTTTATTTTTGCCATCCACAATTATCTTGTGCCTACTCTTGTTATTGATAATGCTAGAAACCTTGGACTTCATTTATAAGCAGCCATGGATCACTTCTGATTTTAATCATTCTCTGAGCCGATGGTGGAATTCAAGTTTCACACTCTACTGCTTTGGCTCTGAAGTGCTGATAGGGGCTGCTAATGTGACCTTTCTAGGATGTGAATGGTCAGTTAATCATTATACCCTTCACAACAGACTTTAAAGTGCTATTAGTCACATGACACTGTGAGCAAGCCAAGAGAGTCTGGCCAACACATTTCCTTTCTTGACCTGAAAGAGTCATTTAGGCAAAGGGATATTAACTTCTGCCCTGGGACACATTTTCATCAGTCAAATTCCTTTTGTTGCTATGAAGTCAGATTTAGCTGGTGACCTCACACATTGGCTGTGACCTCATCAACCTTTTCTTCCCTTACATGGCTTGGTTTAATGAGATGGCATAACACTCAAGTTGCTCTGTCAAAACAACCAAGTTGTCTTCTGTGGGCTTAGTATTATATTTTCACTGTTAATTTGAAGAACTGTCGTCTTCTCAGAACAAATATGTGTATTTGGAGAGTGCAGATCTGTGCAACTAAATGCTGCTTCATTTATACGAGTGGTTTAAAGCGAATGCATTGATGCTAACTCAGTTACCACCTTCCACCTGTCAGTATCGGATCTGGTTTGGGCTTCCTCTCAAATACTGACTATTGAAATGTATGAAAGAATTTTTAAAAAATCTTATAATAATTTCATACAATATGTTGTTTCATTTCTGTGTAGGAAATCACTTCAATGAGAACTTATAAAGAGGAAAAACCTTAGGGAGACTAGAGAACTTTTTAGAATGGGAGGCTGTGCTTCTTACAAGCTCCAGCTCTAAAGGCAGATTGATTGTTAAGAAGCAGCGGGCCAGGTGCACCTCACGGAGGGTGATGTGTTTGCTAATAAAGAACAATGGTGCTGCTGAAAGGCGAGTTATCAAATATTAGCTGTTCCCTCTCTTTTTGGACCGGTGGACAGAAACCCTGCTCGTGTGTCTCTGATCCTTGTGTGAGGGGGGATGTTCTGGAAGAAGGAATCTTGAGTTGATGAAAAAGATTGAAGAGAAATAGCTGTGATGTTTTGGGACCTAGAAAGTGGACTAAAGGGCAGTGCCCGATAAAGCTACTGCCAGAATCCTATGATTGGTAAACCACAAAGGGAATATTCCATATATTATAAGACACAGACATATCTATAATTCGTCAAAGAGCACTAGACTAAGAGACAGTTTGGTTCCTGGTTCCATCTTCATTACCTCTGACTGGTTTTATGAACTTTAGTTTCTTTATCTGTTAAGCAGGGACAATAATTCTCCCTCATTGGACTACAATGAGAATCTGATGGGATAGAACACAGATAAAAGTGCTCCGTAAATGACTAAGTTACCAACTGACATTTGAACGGTCACATAAATTACCTGCATCATGTGTTAAAATGATGGAGCTGAGGCTGGAACATATATTTATTACATGAGCACCTTTGGGACCAAATTCTGAAAGGGCTTATAATGTATATTATTTCTCAGATCTCACATTTGAGGTAAGTACTGTTCGGTAGCAGATTCTGGCTTAGCCTACTTCTCTAATAATCAAACCCTGTTTTTCTATTGAAGGAAATCTAGTGAAGGACTAGCTATTAGATAACAGTAGAGAAAATTCACTAATTGCGCTTATCAAAGATAGAACTCAATATATACATGTCTATTCTATTTAATGTATTTCCTTTAATGTCTGTGTTTCGTATATGTACATTTTGCCTAAGCACACATATCGATTATTTTCTCTGGCTAGTTTTAGCTTGCTTTGGATCTAAGGGTGTGTGTGCACGTGTGTGTCAGGTGTGCAGATGTCCCCTATCCTGCTTCCACTGGCTAAGTTTTATGGACAGAATGAAATTTGAGGGAATTTTGAGGGATGCTAAGTAGTGCCCTTTATGTTCGCCCATGTCTTGCAAAGTAGGAATGCATTCTTGCCAATTAAAACCCCTTATTTTTACTGATCTGAGGAGCTCAAGGAAAAAAAGCATTCGTTGGAAGCTTTGTGATGAATATTTTGTAGGTGGTTCCGTTGCTTCTGCTTTCATCTCCCTCTCTTGCCCACTTTGGCCTCCTACACACTAGTGCAAAGTTCTCATTTTCTTCTCTTTCTCTGCATATGTATGAAAGTGGCTTTTGAGGGTTGAGGTCCTGTGGAGCCCTCGGTGATCCTGTAAAAGCTGATAGCACCCTCTCTGATTCCCCTTTACAAACCCGAAGTAACAACGATGGCAGTGCCTATAAACGCTCTAAGATTGTCGTAAATAACTTGATAGTGACAGTTAATGGAAAGCATTTTATTTCTGCTTCCTTAGGGCGGAATGCATGAAAAACACTCTCTGCTGACTTTTTAGAAGGTAAAAGCTGGGTTATACAATAGTAGCATTATTCTTTTCACAATTAGAGCTGTTTTTATATACAAAACAGTTCTATCAGAAATACTATCCAGTTTGCAATTATTATAAATAATAAGGTTCTCATATTCGTGGTTTTTTCCCTACAGGATATGAATAGCAATAATGTGTTTGGGGATGAGCTAATCTAATTGCTGTTGTTCTTATAAAAGAAGATACAGATACATATGTATTCGTACACATAGATCTGCTTTGGAAGACTACATATGCCACGTGAAGAGTACATTAGTGGAAATCGACTTCTGTGTTAAATGAGTCTTTTAAAAGTTTCCCCCCCATCCTCCCTATAGAAAGCAAACAGCTTGGTAATGAACACAGTAGGAAGAAATTAAAGTTGTACATAAAGTGTGCTCTCAGTGAATTGTTTATTTTGTTACTTAAATTCATTGTGATATTTAAAATGTAGGGGGGAGGGATGGTTACTGCTTTCTCCTTGAAATGAACTGGGCTTTTATGGTCTTCCTCTGAATTCTTTCCTCATCATTCCAGTTTTCCTGAGCTTTTCATGGTTCACGGAAGTACTAGTCAGCAAAGCTCACGTGATCTCTCTGTAGAAGCACTCCGTCGGCTCCACTAGTGACTCCCCATGTGAAGAGAGGGTATTTTAAGGTTCTCATGTGGCCAAATGCCTTCATAGAGGTAAATGTAGACAGTGGTGTCATGGTTTTAAGCAGCTAAACTTCTTAAGCTATCACTTTTACTTATAATAGCCTCAAAAATGCACTTAAAATAAAAAAGAAAAGAGAGACTTTATGGAGATCTTAGACATTACAATGAAACATGACAATGCACCATAAGGTACATCAACATTAAATCAGAATCCAACTCAATGTCATAACGGTATTCAACCTCCCAATCAAGGCTGTCTCTTGAGAAATATAAACAAACCCATTTTACTTAGGAGTCAAAATCCTCTGGTATAGAGCACTTAGAACGCCCAGGGAAGGAACAGCACAGGTAGTCATGGGTGTAAGTTAGAGTGAAAAGTTCGTATGATGATCATATATTTGCATATGTACGGTTCACAATATTCCCATTGTGGAATTCCATAAAGAAAACATTTTCAGTGAGCCTGCAAATGAACTTTTGACATTTCTAGATTTGTTTGCATGACGTCTGTGCTGCTGACCAGAATCCATCACTGGGGATTTGATTTGGAAAGGATGTATGTGGAATGGTTTTGTGTACTGAAAGATGAGGTGGATCTCTGACTTGAAGTCATTTTCATTTACTTCGAAGGTTCCGTACATCTCAGTTTCCGACTGGGCAGTCATTAGGTGAGTGGAAGCCCCATTGCTGTTTTGTGGCCATCGACACGTCAGCTTACCCAAAGCCACCCGTCTATGGAGGCAACCACCTCTTTGCAGAGACGGAAGAGGTGGTCCGGGCACTGGATTGCCTGGATTTTGAGTTGCCCTCTCACTTCCATTCCCCTGCCTCAAGCCTCACCTGACTCACAACATCTCCCCCGCCCCCAGCAACTTAACATTTCTGAAATGGGATATATCTTTTTGTTGTTGTTGTTGAGACAGAATCTCACTCTGTTGCCCGGGCTAGAGTGCTGTGGCGTCAGCCTAGCTCACAGCAACCTCAAACTCCTGGGCTCAAGCGATCCTCCTGCCTCAGCCTCAGAAATGGGACATATCTTAATATCAGGGCGTACTTATTTAATGTACTTGTAGTGTGCTTTCCTCACCCCTCAGAGAAGCTGTTAATCAATTGATACAATATTATTACTATTATTTTTTAAATTGAACAGAAGAAGAAAAACAAAGAATACTTAATTTCTACAGAGATGTCTTAGATAAGGTGGTCATCACTCCTGCTTTTTCTAAGTTTGGTTATTTATTTTCCTATGAATTCCTTCTCCACCAAGTGGAGATCCTGAGCCTAAACATTCAGCTCTTAGTAGTGTTCACTCAAGCTGTTGTCAGTTCTCTGAAATCTTCCCTTCCCACCACTCCTTCTTGCTCTCCTTTGCTTCCCACAACCAAACTGGTCTCTTCGAGGGAGTGCTGCATTATAAATGGGACTGCGGAGTTCATAAACGGAACTGTGGGGTGGATGTGGGTGCGGGGAAGGTGTAGGGAGGCTCAGTTGACATTTAGGAACAATATCTAGTTTTATATAAGGGTAGGGATGTCTGTGCGTGTGTGTGTGTGTGTGTGTGTGTGTGTGTGTCTGTGTGGGTGAGAGGAGCAGAGCGAAAAAGTGGCAGAGAGCTTGAATTATATAATTAAGAGCTGGCTTTGAAAACCCTGGCCAGTCCCATAATAAAACCTGCTGTGTGCCACCTGTGTATGCCATGACCCTCTAGCTATCAATTCCATAGCTCAGGTCATGAATAAAGGCATTTCCACTTTAGAAATCCTTTCTCTAGAGTTCATGCCCAATTCTTCTTTGCTTTTCATTCTCATTATAATCAATTTTTGCAGTTGAGGGTGCCCTGTCTTTTTTTCCATATCCTCCAAGGCTGGCAAATAGATTCTCTCTGATCCTTTCACCCATACTTAGTATCTAGTAAATGTTTTAATCCTCAAGGAGGCAGGAAGTTTTTGACCTACTTTATACCTTTCCTCCAGTTTTCGCTTTTAATCAAGCTAATGAAACTACAGCCCAGTCCATGGGCAATTTCTCTGACTACAGTTAGACAAGAATGATCAGTTTTGACTTTTGAGAGCTGTTCCACATGCTCACTAATTCCTCATCTTATGAGACATTTATAATTGAATTAAGTGTGTGCTTATTCATTTAAAACAAAAGCATGTATTTAAAATGTAATTCTCTGGCTAATGTTCTTCTTTGATAAGAAGTTGCAAGTAATTGCTGCTCAGTGTTTCCTCTTATGACTTTGCCCTTGTGCAGAATTTTAGGAAAGTAGGATAATCCTGTAGTTTTCCCTGGACCGTAAAGATTGATTCCTAGGAAGAAGAATTTCTGACAAAGGTGGGTTTGCTATCTAAAATTAAGACTTAGGATTTGGGTATCAAATATGTTTAATCGAAGAATGGATTGTGAAGCCAGACAAAATTGGGTTTGAGTTCTAGCCTTACCACTTACTAGCTGTGCAATCTTGAGCAAGTGACTTCAACTCATTCAGTCTCAGTTTTTCATTTACAAACTGGAGGTAATTAATAGATTCTATCTCACAGGGTGATTGTCAGAATCAAGTGAGAAAATATATATGAAACTCCCAGCATAATGTATGACAGAGAGTTTAAAGTCTTGTGCCTGAAAAATAATAGGTGCTCAATAAATGTTAGGTCATTTTCCTCCTTCAAGGAGTTTATAGCTTAGGGGGGAGATACTGCCATTAATACTAGTGGTAGAAATAGCAGTATAAATAGGCATAGGCTTAATAAATACCATTAATAGCAATGATGATAGTGTTGTAGCAACAGTAGCAGCGGCAGACGCAGTAACAGCAGAAGTGAGGTCATGGAGTGTTGACTCTATGCCAGGCTGTGTTAAGTAATTTACAATTCACTTTGTCATTTAATGTTTATAAGAATTCCCTGAAAAAGTATTATTTTCCCATTTTACAAAGAAATAAACAGTGGTGTGCTGAGGTCGGCTCCTACCACCTCTCACAAGAGCTGATTTATCACATCTCTTCCTAACTCCTTGGAACTGGCCATGGTGTAAGGATTAATATTTGCACCATGGGTATTGGCAAATGCTACATAGCTAGTAAGAGGACGAACTGGGATTTCTCCTCAGGAGAGACTCCAGGGCATGTGCTGAATACACGACAGTATCACCAATCTATCTGTGATGAGGGCCACAGGATCCCTAAAAAACAAAATGTTAGGCCAGGTGAGAAGAGAGAGAAATGATTTCTGTCAGGAGGATAAAAGTTTCAGGGAGTGTATGAACTAGACCTTGAAAAACAGAGAAGAGAGCCTTCTAAGTGGAAGAAAATGCAGATACAAACGTTCAGATTTAGGACGTAAAGCCCTGTCTGGGAGAACAATAATTTAATTTGCTCGGAGAATAAGGTCCATTTAGGAGAATAATGAGAGACGAGGCAGAAAATACAGGCATTGGATCCAAGTGTTTGGAATATATTTGGCAGTTCATAGCGAGCAACTGAAGTGTTTTTTTTTTTTTTTGTTTTGTTATGTTTTGTTTCTGAGACATTGTATCACTCTGTCACCCAGGCTAGAATGCAGTAGTGTCATTATAGCTCACTGCAACCTCAAACTTCTGGCTTCAAGTGATCCTCCTGTCTCAGCCTCCTGAGTAGCTGGGATTACAGGTGCACGCCACCACACCTGGCTAGTTTTTCTATTTTTTGTAGAGATGGGGGTCTTGCTCTTGCTCAGGCTGGTCTCAAACTCCTGACCTCAAGCTGTCCTCCTGCTGTGGCCTCCCAGACTGCTAGGATTACAGGCATGAGCCACTGCACCTGGCCAACTAAAGGTTTTAAGCATGCCAAAGTAATACTGATCAAATCTCTGTTTAGTAGTATTTTTGGAGTGGTGAGAACATCAGTTGAGAGTCCAGGGAAAATTGCTAAGGAGAACTTCAACCAGGGACCCAGAGGAGGCAAAGATGGGCCGGATGTCTGAAACACTGAGGAGACAGAGTCTCCAACACTTGCAAACTGGTTATGAAGGAATGTGGGTATGGGAAAAGAGGAAGCAACCAGGACTTTAACTTCTGTGCTTGGGTTACACCAGGAAATTGGGAGGAAGCCCTATGTAGAAGCTAGGTAATAAATTTGGTGTTGGACTTAAGGATAAAAAATTCATCATTCCATATATGATTATTTAAAGAGGTCAGAACTTTCTCTTTTTAGTCTAAAACTTCCAAACAGCTTTGGACATAAAGAATGTGAGCTTCTCTCCCTTAGAGTGAACACAGTCCCCACTAGCACACAAGAATAGTGGGTGTTTTATTTTTCATTCTTCTAATGTGTAAGAAATGGACACAAAGAAGACAAGTGGATGATCTGTTCAAGAAAATGAAAATTTGCCTACTAACTCCCTACAAATAACCTCATTGGTGTTTATTATTTGTCTTGTTGAAGGAAAAGAAAAACATGCCTTCTAATACATGCTTTTTCAAAAAATTTTTCTTTTGGAGCATGGTGCATAATTTGGAATCAGGACATCTTGGTTTAAGACCATTCCAGTTCTGCCACTCAGTATGTGACATTGGGCAATTTGTTTAAACCTTTGGAGCCTCAAACATGAGGATAATAATCTTCCTTAAAGGGTTATCACAGATTATCATGACCTAATAATTTAGAGTAAGTTTTTCATTTAAAATTTTTTTTTTTACTTCCTATGTGTTTCCTTTTTCATTTATCCTCTCAAAGCAGTTTCTGCATTTCTTGTCCTGGCCCTTCATTATTCTGTATTGTAGTTGTTTTGTCTGTCTTTTCCTCTTATTGTAAGCTTCTTAAAGGCACGAATAATGTCTTTTGTCCTTGGTACCTAGTGAAGTATTTGGCACATACTAGGTGCTTAGTAAGTATTAAGTAAGGGCCAATGTATTTTTAAACTGTAAAAAAAAATTCAACAGTTTGATATTATTCTTTCTGCCTTCAAGCTTTTAATTTGATTTAATTAATATTTTCCCTTACTTATTTTAATATCTGTTCCTATATGCAACATATTAGTGAACATATTAAGAGGCATGGATAATCAAAGACAGTATAGTCAACAAAAGTAAAAATCCAAAAACCCGTGAGCCTTTACAAATGATATTTTTGTTCTTGAACAGAAAATATAATAAACTCTTAACCGTCAGAAGTGTTCTAGAACTGTGACATTATTTGTGAGATTAAAGAATCATTTGTAGAAATGCTTGGAAATCTTATAAGAAAATTGGGATTTGAAAAATTACCGTGGAGTAATCTTTATTACTCCAGTCCTCACCATCTGACTATATTCACATCTCCTTTTAAAACGTTTTTATTCTGCCTTCATATTTCAATGATGGTTTGGCTACGTACGGAAATCTATGACACAAATTGCTCCACTGCCTTCTAGCACCCAGTATTACTATTGAAAAATTCAATGCATTTTAGCAAAATAGTAAACTAAGAAAAAGATATGGGATCCAAGAGAACAGAGATACAACATAGGAGACTGGCAAGGAGAAGCCCCAGGATAACAGTTGTGCACCAGGCTTAGGCCACAGCAGCCAGGCTAAGGGACAGAGTGGCCCCAGGAAAAAAATGCAGCTATTGAGAAACTCTTGCAGTTTTTGGATAAATTATTGAGAGGCATGGGACAGATCTTTCGAGCATTTGGAATAAATTAGTGATACATACATAAAGACAAGAAAAACAAAAACACTAGATTAGTCAACCCAGAAAAACAAAAGTTCTATAAGAAAGGAATTAAATTTTCATGTGCAACTTTGCTCAGTAGAAAAAAAATTCTATGCATTTTTCTGTGCAAAATTGCTTGAGCCCAGGAATTTGAGGCCATCATGCACCATGATCGTGCCTGTGAGTAGCTACCGCACTCCAGCCTGGCAACATAGTGAGACCTCATCTCCGAGGGGGACGGGGGGAGTGGGCAAAAATCTATTGACAAATACTTTAAGAAACAACTTCGGGGTTTATGTTTGGAGATTGGGTTTTGAGGTTGGGGCAAGGTATTGCTTTTCCTTTTATTGTGAGTCTTTCAGTGCCATCTTATTTATTTATTTTTTTTTTGACCTATGTAAATATTTTACTTTTAATAAAATAAAAACTGATTCAAAAATTTAAAAACATATTCAAATAA
Organism: Lepilemur ruficaudatus; assembly: GCA_963574885.1. NCBI lineage: Eukaryota > Metazoa > Chordata > Mammalia > Primates > Lepilemuridae > Lepilemur > Lepilemur ruficaudatus. Next base: position 14,836 of record CAUYRT010091953.1, on the reverse strand, counting down.
GAAAAGTAAATACTGAAAAGTTGGATTAAAAGAAAGCCTCCAAACAGATTGAGTGAATATATTTTATGTGTTTTAGAACTTTCTTTTTACTTTTAAGTGTTCTGAGTGGTCTAAAGCTGTTCTTCCACACACTCTTAAACAAGATGGAAATAAGGTTGACAGAAAATAAATATCAGCTTCTAAAAATTGTAAAAAAAATACAGAATGGATCTTATATCAACGTACATACTTACATATTGTGCTTCTTTTCCCTCCAAAACCTGCAACTGTTATATTTGTGGTATGTCTTTCAGTTGTGGTTTCAGAGGATCAGGAAGTGGAAATACTTTAGTAAGGGGATTTTCAGAACTATGCTCTTTTAGGTTTTAGAAGTTCTAAAGCTTTTTCAAGATCTGCTATGAAATTGCTGGGCTCAGCTATCTTCTTATTTCCTCCTTTCCTTTTTACTATTTCCCCTTTATTAATCTCCACAGTTAATCTGTATTATATATTTGGGAAGAAAGACTTCTTCAGTAAGTTGGTTAACTGTGGGTAAAAAATAGTCTGTGTCTCTGTACTTCACTATCCACCACCTACTCCTCACGCATTGAATAATCAAATGGAAAAAAATTAAACCATGCAGGTTAGTAGAACACGTGGAAAACAAAATAAAAACTACTAAGAAAACATGTAGGTGAATTTTTTTTATAATACTGGGTTGGGATAATAATCCCAAAGTATTTTCAAAGGTAATAAAGGAAACTGTTGTTAGATTTGATTAAATAATTATTAGAAATAGTTATATTTTTATGTATGAAAATTAGGCAACATGTGTGAGAAAACAAGGGCTTATTATCTTTAACATATTAAGAGATCATTATGCTCAGTGTCAAAAAAGATAATTCCAGAAGAGAAAGATTTAATGACAATAAGAGAAATTCACAAAAAGGAAACAAAATGACTAATAAACATATGAAAAACATTTTACTTTCACAATTAGCTGAAGAATGTAAGTAATAAAAAAATCATTTCAACCTATTAAGTTGGCCAACATTAAAAAATAACTAAGCAAACCAATGTTGCTGAGTATATGTTGCTTATGTACTTCAGATGGGAGTGTAGGTGGATAAAAGCTTTCTGGAAGGCCATTTTGCGTCATGTGTCATGCCTTTAAAATGACTATATAATTGCTCTTACGGAACTAATTGTGATACATATTATATTTAAATTTATATTTATTAGCATTCTTATTACAGTAAAAATTAGAATAATTCAGATTTGTAATAGTTGATTCTAAAAATTATGATACACTCATGCAAAGGGATACAATGCAACTCTGTTTTTGAAGGAAGAGTGAGAATTGGTTTTAAAGCTGTTCTCAAAACCACCATTTATTGTCAATTTCTTAACACCTTGTTGCCACACCCGTTTCAACTGCAGAAACAGTTGAAATTTAGCCCCTTCCCAGTTTTATAAGTAGAAAATCTATTCTGTAGAAATACCTCAAGATGAACTACTACAATGAGTCAAGTTATGTTAGAATCAGCTGACCCTAGACTGATAGTGTCCACTGTCTACAGATGCCGACTGCCTTTATAGAAGGCAATTGTAGAAGGCATTGATTATAAGCCTGAGAGTCAATATTCTCTTTCTGATACCCCTGTGTCCTGGATTTCCCCAAAAGACCGTGCCCAGCTGTATGTATTTGAAGTTGTTATTTGGTCTATAGGCTGTCGTGGCAACCTGCCTCTAATTATATCATAGAAAAAAATCATGGGGCAAGGATTGGTTAAATGTCTTCATTTTTCTGGGATATATTTTATTTCCTAATGGTTCTTCAGTGAGGTTTGCTAGTTCAGTAACTGGAACTACCTTTCAGGCAAGTGTGTGAGGTGGTCTCAATGCGGACTCTGAACACATTACAAAATCTCTCTGTCCTGCAAAGTCTAGTCCCATCAGCTTCTGATAGGATCACTGAATATATACTTAAATTTATATTCTTCTTGGAAAGTTCTATCATGTTTATAGGGGATTTATATATTAAAAAAGAAGATTTCCAAATGTCCCAACACAAACTGGTCCCAAACTAGGTTCTTCCAAGCAAAGTGGAGCCATTGTGGATCCCAGAAGTGACCAGCACTTCATCAGGAGTGAGAACGGCTTGAATCAGAATCCTCTTGGCCATTTCAGGCACATTGGAATCTGGCCTAGTTTTGACATCAAGGTCACCAGCTAGCCTGAGGCATGTGTGAAGGGCTGCAACTGTATTCTCACGCAGCGAGGGAAGGGAGATCTGATCCACTGGTCTTCCATCATTTGACCTTGGACTGGATCATTTTGGCACTAAGTCCTATCTTCTGGCTACCTAGTGTTATGGAACAAATCACCTCAAAATGTAGTAGCTTAAAACAAGTCATTTTATTAATTTCCATGGTTTTCTTTGGGTCTGGAATTTGGTCATGTCTTGGCTGGGTGGTTCTGGTGTGGGATTTCTCAGGTGTTTGCGGCAGCTAGAACTGGGACAGCTGGGGTCTGGTGCAGCTGGGGGCTGCCAGGCGTCTCTGTCTCTCTGTCCATATGGGCTCATTTCGCACTTTTATGTGTGATTTCCACACATGCTGCTTTGGGCTTCCTCACTGCGTGGTGGCTACTGGGAGGGCAGTGGGAATCAGGGCTGTGGTGTGAGCGCTCCTGTTCTCAAAGCAGAGTGTTTCACCTGTCGTGAGCTAGCCTCAGAGTTCCCTTCCCTTCACTTCTGCTGCACTCTGTGGGTTCTGAGGCACTGCTACGTACACACACGTCCAAGGTGAAGGGAATCAGACTCCACCTCTTCACAGGTGCTGCAAGTCTCCAGAAGAGCCAGCGGGAGGGAGATATTGTTGTGGCCTTCTTTAGAAATTGCAGTCTGCCACACCTGGAACACCAGTCGGGCCTTCCAGGGCCACTGGGTTCAATGTTGAAGAACTTCTGTAATCTTAGAATGGCAAAGAGCCAACTTCTGTCAAGGATGAAAAGGCAGGTTCTTGCATTTAGGAGGGGGTGGGGGAAATGCTTATTTTTTGATTAAAAAAAAACAGAGTAAGTTTTGTCAGACTGGACTAATTTCCATTTATGTTGTGACTGAGATGGCTGTCTATAAAGGAGGGAGTTCTGTGCAGGCTATATATACAAAACTTTTGATTATGTCTATTCAGGCATAACAAATGACAAACTATGGTTCTGACTGTTCAGTACTGAGTGACTCTTATTATCAATGGATCATTTTCAACTGTAGTGCAATAACAAGTAGAATTATATAGGAGTAAGTTCTGCATCAAGCATTTAATATTCATTTATACTTTTTTTTTTTTTAGACAGAGTCTCACTCTGTTGCCCAGGCTAGAGTGCCTTGGCGTCAGCCTAGCTCACAGCAACCTCAGACTCCTGGGCTCAAGTGATCCTTCTGCCTCAGCCTCCCAAGTAGCTGGGACTACAGGTATGCGCCACCATACCTGGCTAATTTTTTCTATATACTTTTAGTTGTCCAGCTAATTTCTTACTATTTTTAGTAGAGACGGGGTCTTGCTCTTGCTCAGGCTGGTCTCAAAATCCTGAGCACAAACAATCCACCTGCCTCAGCCTCCCAGAGTGCTAGGATTACAGGCATGAGCCACTGCTCCCAACCTCATTTATACTTAAGGATGTCTAAAGTCATGATCACTAAGCATTGAGATTTTTCCAAAATGGAACAAGTAAAAGTGATGGTAGTGAAGTGCGTGGCTTGGCCTTAGACAAGGGATCACTGGAGAAGTATTAGGATATAAACAGAATGATGATGAATAAAATAAAATCTAGTACCCCCTGGAAATGAGAAACTCATTGAACAAATATAATATTGGTAAGTCACAGCGGATATCATTTATTTCCAATTTCAGTCCTAATTTTCTCTCTTTGTGGGCCCTCCCTGGCTCTGCTTAATATAGCTTGAAAAATGTCATTTCTAGCTATCCAAGTTGAAATCTAGCTATCCAAGTCAGTGCTATATCTCTTCCATCCCCACCCCCCAATATCTGGTTACCTGTCAAAGTCTACCAATTCTACCTTGTAGGTCTCAAATCTGCCTTTCCTCTCCATTCCTGCTGCCGTGGCCATAGTTCAGGCGGTTGTAAATTTCATATCTTTAGCACTGCAGCAGCCTTCTAACTGGTGTTCCCCGATCTGATCTCGTCTCCTGTTATCTGCCAGCGTGATCTTATCAGACCACTCACCTACTAAAAGTTTTCTAATGGCTCTGCTTTTCTTAACTGATAAAATCTAAACTCACTGGCATGACATTAAGATCGGGCTCCCCTCTACCATTCTGTCTCATCTGTCCCTCTTCTCTTTACATTTTTGGTCCCTCCAATAAACTATAGACCTTATATTTTAACACCTTCATGTTTTTTTCCAACACAAAGGCCTTTTCCAGGCCCTTCTTTCAGGCGGCATTCATTAGTTCCCAGGCCTGTCTTCTGTGCCCGTGCGACTCTGTCCATGAGGTCAGCATAGCCCACACGGTTTGCTTTCTCCACCAGCCTGTGAATTCTCTGAGGACAGCAGCTGTCACCTCTGTATCCTCAGAATTAGCACGGTGTCAGCACCAAGCAGGAATTTAATAAGATTTGGAACAGAATTAAATAAAAAATGAACAACGATTCAGCCATATAACATTCTCATCTTGAAGAGAATCTTGGCACTCGAATGGCAATATTAAAAGAGTGGAGTCCTGAGGACGCAGCAGGTGGGACTGGGACCCTCTCCAGAGCTTGTCAGTTTCTAAGAGCTACAACCGAAAGGGGGGTTGGGCAGTGAGGATGGCTTAAAACTTGGAGCAGGTTCAGAGGAGTCCACAGAGCTTTAAAGATGAAATCTAAGTACATGCAGAAAGGAAAACTTGAAGGCAAGGGGAGAAGAGGTCAAGGTGCAGCTCATAACAACATACACATTTTAAAAATTCATCTTCACAGAAGATGAGCATCTCTTAGGAACCAGGAACAGGGAACACAGCCTTTCTTAATCAGTAGCAGAAGAGATTTAAACAACGATCGGTTTCTTGACAGGGCAGTTTATAAACTGGGACAGGTTGCTTAGGGAGATTAAGAAATCTGCCCTTTTATGGGTAGAGAGTGATGGTAGGGACCGGGGACCGTAGGGAAGGAAGACCTGCCAAAGGTGGGAAAGGGAAGGCCTTAAGGTCTTTCACAAACTCTAGAAATCAATGATATCTTAAAATGCTGATTTTACATGGTAACAAGCATTTATAACGTTTCCCTCACTTTTGCCTGAGAGAAATGTTGCATTTGCAGGCATACGGTGAAAAGAACGAGCTGTCTCTTTCCAAGTGCGATCAATTGATTATGATGCTCGATGCTATTTCTACTCTTACTGGCTGTAAAGTGTCAGCAAAAAAAATATTTTTATGACCCGTTGATTGATCTCAGGTAGCACTCGTGGCAAGGCAGGATTGTTAGCTCTGCTGTCTGGAAAAATTGTTGTTATTTGGGAATTATTGTCAGCCTCCTCTGCTTTTATGCTGACATTTTCCCTCCTTTCTGATATTTAAATGCCATATAATGGTGCCACAAAAATGTTCAAATGTTTCTAGTGGAAACTGCATTAGCAGTTGAAATTCATTTATATTTCTTTTCTACGTCAGTAAAGGAATTTGAGGTTCTTTGGGATGGAAAATGCTCTTTTGCAATATTTAATTTACTGTTTCTTTTTCGTATAATCCCTTTCATCTTTCCTATACAGTAAAGAATTACTAAAAGAAATCTATATCAACTTTACTAGTTGTTCTTCTGCTGTAAAGCTAAGAACAGTTTAACAGGAACCAAGCCATAGGCTCTAATTCATATTAAGGAAAAAGATTTTGCAAATGTTTCTCTTCAAAGTATTAAAAGTAAACGAAGGTTAAAGAAGGAGGCTAAAAAGAAAGACTTATTAATGGGGAATACATGCTGATAAGTCAAACTGATTCCAATCTTAATAGTCAATTTAAATAATAGAATTGGTTAATAGCATCAAATTGAGATTAAAGAAAGAGATAAAAATCTGTTTCCACAAGTTGCTTCAAAACAAGACTTTCACTACCTGATGCCGTATTACATCAGTCTGATTATACTGTTCGTAATAAAGTATGCCTTATGATAAAGTCCTGCTGGGAGATGTGTTTAATCAGATGCCTTTGATATTATGTGAGTGAAAGCTACTTTGGACTCAAAAGAATCAAAGAGAAAAGTCTTTTGCTCCTGCAATCAATCTTAATCCACTGTGGAAGCAAGTGCTGTCTGCACACCCCATCCCAATCTACTCCCAAACACAACGATGACCTAACTGGTCGAGATTTCAGATTTGTCTTTTCAGAAGCCATGAAAGAAATTTGTTTTGCTTAATAACCATGTTCCACATCAACTGCTCATTTCTAAGTTTATCACAAATCAAGTCAAGATAAAGATTTTCTGTTGGCAGGAATTTTAATGGGCACTAGTGACTACAATTAACAGCCACCCAATAATAATTTAAAATTACCATCTCAGATAGCTTTGTTAGGCTCCCACAGGAACTAAATTGACACGGTCATTTCCCAAGACGATCGTTCTATTCCATTGACCGATCTTGAACATTTTGTGAAGACATGTTATAGAAATAACAGATGAGACGAAAAGTTTTATAACTTACTTTTCTCTTTCTTCCACGGAGTGTGCTATTTTTGCATTTTACCCCCGAAAGCTTGCCACTTGGGTTGTGGAGTTCCCTTCCTGCTGCCAGCTCCCACTGTATGGCAGAACAACTTAAAGTGGTCCTCTTTTTGCCAGTTTGAAATTGGTCTTTAAATTATAATCAGCTCTAAAGGAGGCCATTGGATGTAAGGAACTTCGTCCAGTGACTTTGAGAGGAGAAGGTTTTCCTTCCCCTGCTGCCTGTGCCGTGGGGTCTGAGCATGTCTCTGGGGGGAGGTAAGACCCAGCCAGCCCCCAAGTTGCTGATGCAGCCCAAAGCCACTTGGGAAGGGAGTGAGAACAAAAGGCATCACTTATGTTAGGTGATTAGCAGCAAATGATGTATGGGGGCGGGAGGGAGCCTGGAGTATACAAGGAAGGGTAGCTGGCAGTTGCCCTTGTCAGGAGGGGGGAAGGACAAAGAATGCTGGCCCTGAACATTTGAGGCCCTGGGGGATTTCTTAACAGAATCAAACGGCAAAGGACTGTTTGCAGCCTTCTACAGTAAGAGCTAAAGTTCTTTGGACATGTTGGCCTCACAGATAGCTGCAAATATCTAGTGGCAAATACCTATCAGCTACCTATGTATTTCAGGAACAAAAGATCATGATTGGAAGCCTAACAAACAGCACACCTTTTTCACTTACCACTGCTTAGTGTTTCCAGCCAGCACATGCAGTGTCTCTCTCAGCTGAGCTGCTCTTTCAAATTATCGTTAATTAAATAATACTCCCTAAGAAATCTGTCATTACTGGCAGCCAGGAATGGGTTTGTTGAGTTTGCCCGAGGCTATAAATGCTCCAACAAAAGGGCTCTTAATTGCCAGGAGAGGTAATTTCATTGGGGATTGTAGTTTATTTTCCCCAACAATTTTACAGTACATTTTATACCTTAAACTTTTCCTTTTTACTTCTATATGTGGAGTTCCCACAGAGCCAGAGGGATCATTGTCTAATGATTCCTCCATTGAATAAACCATTCTCCATAATGGGAAAAAATGCATGTTGTTATTGAATGTGTAATTTCTATTTCCATTATCAGTAGAGAGAAGAAACTAATAACAGATTTGAAAATTAACTTAATTTCCCCCTGTTCCTTTCATTACGTATCCTTTGAAATAAGTGACACCGACTCACTTATTTGCCGGGAGAAATAATGTCTGGTATGTCATAGACCCAACTCTGACATTACTTCTCGTCAACTGTTTTCCTAGTAGACAGGGGAGTTGGAATGGGCAGAACAATTACCACTAATATAGTTGAAAGGGGGACAGACGAGGGCATTTGGCCACAGAGAACAACATGTGCTATGGCCTAGAATTTAAAGTGACCTTATCTACAAACATTTTCCTTCTGTTCATGAGCTGAGAATAAGGACAAGTATTAAGAAAAAGTCACCTCTTCCCCATTGTTATAAAAGTCTCCATATGCCATTTCAAAAAGAAGTGCTATTTCAGTCCTTTCTTAAATGACCTCTTTTTCATCATATGTAATGTATTTCTTTCACCTTTTGACTGGTACTTTGGTTTTTTAATCAAGTTACATACTTGTTTCAGAGAAATTACACTTTAGAATGCATCTCGGTGGTATTTCATCCTAACAGTTTCATTTGGTTGAATTAATGTGCAGCTGTGCTTTAGTAAAGAGAGAGAGAGAGAGAGAGAGAGAGAGAGAGAGAGAGGGAGAGAGAGAGAGAAGATAGAAGGAGACTCATATAATACAACCTCCAAGCATAACTTTCTTCAATTTCACATTTCAGTATCATCATAGAAACCTCTGTCTGTAATAAAAGCATAATTTAGGTGGGTGGTACTAAAACAAATATAGTCACATTATATCAGTGATTTACTGTTCTGTGGTGGAAATTGTTTCCTTTCTTCCTCTTCACCAAGTTCACGTTTTGTTTTTATCCCTTCTCTATCTGCTGTCACTTGATAATCGTTCATTGTCCTTTTTTCTCTCTCCAGGTTCTTGTCTCTCTCTTTTTCCCATTAAGATGTGAATGGGCAGGCATCTTGGCCAATATGTCTACACATGGCTGAACACACTCGGAGAAAAGCAGGGTCTCCTTTTGTCCGGCCCCTGGATGGCTGCGTGTCATTCTGCACCAACAGGCAGGGCCCCGCTCACAGTAGGAACTTCGCAATAACTGCCAGAACAAATTGAGCGCGGGCTTATCGGTTCCTTTCCTTTTTCAGTTGGAAAATGGAGGGAATGGGGGAACAAGGCCATTTTTGATCCATAACAATACAGCATAGAAATAGATTGGATACAGCCAGTGCCCAGTCCTGCTGCCGACCACACTCGTGGGCTAGATTGTGCACAGGGACAATAGGATGTGACCCCGTAATCACAGAGCTAACCAAGCCTCGCGTCCCCACACTCCCCTGGGCGCTCTGCTGTGTGTGATCTGCATATACAGCCGTTGGCAGGGGAATTACTGGAATGACACAGACCACTGGCAGAGGTGAGCACAGAGAGATGTGATGGGTCAGGGCTTATGTCCTGTTTGCATCTGGTGAAGACCAGCAGAGGCAACACTCAGACTGTTTTCACCAGGTAGCCATGAGAAAAATGGTCTTTGGCCAGAAATCTGAATATAGGGCAAAGCAACTTATCTCAAAATCCTATTCTATCCTATCCTATCTTTTTCCCCTTTACAAATCTTTATCAGAATCTCTATGAATCATTGATATATTTCATATGTGATATCTGTGGTGTAGCTACATCCCTCTGCCTGTGTTTGGTGTATATACGTACGTGTGTGTATGCATATATGTATAGCTATATCTTTTTCATTCGTTAATTCCACGTGTATGTTGGTAGCAGGAAATGATAATGTGCATATGTAAATATAAGTGCAAGCAGGTGCAACAGCACAGATGATTTTCTCTTTTTACACACACATACACTTTCATACTCCAAAGGTTGATTCTAAATCTACAAAATACCACAGGCTGACTTCTAGAAATCCTTCCACCTTAATGAGAGATCATGTTGGGCTTGAGAGTCACATGGACAACCGAGGCTGTGTGCTGTGCTGTCACTACAGGACAGTCGAGAGGGGAGAGAAGGCAGGGACTTTGCCAAATTGGGCAGCCAGCCCAGTGCGTCCAGACTGCTAAAGCCGCCAGATCACCTGTCTGTGTGGCAGCCCAGTCTGTGTTTTTAAAATAGTGTTATTTATATGGACGTTTGGATGTGTGTGTGTGTCTGTGTGTATTTGTTAATTCTCATTCAACAGGGGTTAAGCTTTGCTCAGCTGCTTCCAAAGTGACTGGAGGTGGACAAGACAAGGAGCTACAGCCGCTGAATGGCTTTCCATCTGCCTCTGCTTTGCTTGGAAATACCCAGCCAGAGCAACGGTTTTGCTTTGTTCGTTTTTTTTTTTTGTTGTTGTTGTTCTGATCTGAAGCAGAGGCTGACATGAAACAAACATGGCATTTTCTTTTGAAAATTGAATTCTGAAATTGGCTTCGTCTTTCCAGAAGCACAGTGCTATTGCAGTTCCTTCCCAGCTTTGTGACTGTCGTAAACAGTTTGCATATAAAGCTCAAAATCTGGAGGCAGTTACATTGGTTTTTTACAATTTTGGGGGGTTGGAGTGGCTTGGTTTTTGGTGGTCACAAAGGGGTATGTCGCAGTGGGATGAATAGAAATGGTTTTCCCTATACAGAAAGAGATGAAAAAAATGGGGGAAGAAATTAATAATAAAGAGCACGTTTGCTTGTCTTTTATTAGCAATTTTTAAGGGGACACAGCAAAATGTGAAGCCATGCAAATGTGGCTTTTTGAGGAACTTCATTAGCATCACCCACAAGCTATAGTTTACAATAAATGGCCACCAGGGCCCCCACAGGTCACGGCCCGTCGCCAGCTCTCGGCAATTGAACCGACACTTACGGTAAGACGCGTACCCAGGACACGATGTATGAGGTGTGGGTGACAGTATGTTATCTGAGCCAGCTGCACTGTCGTGATTTGAAATTGGAAGACTTTTAATGGAGCAAGCAGGGGGAAAAAGGGATGCTAGAGGAATATAGTCCATTAAAAGTCTCCCAGCGTTAAATATACTTAAAAGGGGAGATAAGAAAAAGAGCATTCTTAGAAAAGAGTTACCAGTATTCTCTGATACTGTGCGCCCCCCTACACACACAGAAATGGAAAGGGATTTCCATCATTCACAACGTCCCTAGCATATCTCGATGTCTTGAATCCTCAGGGCTGTAAGGAAAAAGATTTGTTTTAGCGAGAATCAAAGACTTGGGACATCTGGGCCATCTATGTTGTCATTTTGGTTCTCCATGCATGCGGTGAAAAGGCAAGCGATGCAGTTTTGACTCAGTTTCATTTTGACCTTGTGATAGAATCATCGCTGCTCTCACAGAGACAGTCGAGGCATGTTGACAATGACAGTAACCACAAAGAAGGGACATGTGCTAGCCACAGAATCAGATTCTTCAGTGGAGGTAACTTGACGTGAAGCGTAGCTGGATTGCCGGTGTCCTGAGCTCTGCCCCTCTGTTTACAGGCTGTGTGAGTCTGGGCAAGTACTTACCGTCTTTCTGTGTCCCTTTCCACATCTACAAAATGGAGCTCACGGTAGCGAGTTCCTCCATCTATCACGTAAGTGAGGAGATGGGAAGCACTCAGACTGAAGTTGGCGCACTGGAAGGACTCAGTCAGTACCAGCTGTTAGTGCTCGTAAGAGAAACAGCATAAGCCTTGGGTCAGGCACAGTCAGGTTTGGATTCCACTTCTGTGTTTTTGAGCAAATGATGTAATATTTCTGAGGTTGAGAGAGTTTTTCCAATGCACAGAATTGCCAGGTTGCTGTAAGGATAGAACAATCTTATGTATGCAACAGGAAAAGCACAATGTGTGGAACATAATAGATGCTCAATAAACGTTTACGTCTTTCCAAAAGTAGAAAAGACAATACTGATATGGTGTAAACTAGTTAGTCTTTCCTCATAATTGTTCAGATCTTTTCCCTCATTATTTTTGGAGGGAAGGAGAGAATCTTTCCGACTTGGAATTTCATGTCAGTTATTGGCCAGTAGTGGTGGTTTCCTCAAAGCTATTGAAGTTGCAAATTCCGTGTTAGTGAGAAATGGAAGACCATTGGTAATAGGATGTAAAATTCTACCTGGCTTGTCAAAAGGACACTCTATTTCTGACATTTTTTGGGCAAAAAACCCCCCAAATGCCACAAACATGCTTCTTCATTGTGACTGTGAAAATTGTCAGACTCTCAAGTAGACAGTAGGGAAAATTCTCACAAGTCTCTCCAAAGATAGAACAGGAAACATATTTTCCAATAAAATAATTTGCACAAGTCTAAGGAGAAAATCTGACTGGGGATATTTTAGCAATATGTCTCCCCGATGGCAGACTCACCATTATGTACATAGACTCTTATTAGAGATAGAGTCTGTCTCTGTCTCTAATAGAGTGTCTGTCCAACATATTTCTGCCCCCAAAGGATGGATCTCTGTAGCTTTGTTTGCAACAAATGACCCTGTACCTCCCCCAGGTTAAAGCTGTTTGGAACAGGGTGGACACTTGGCCCCAGCCTGGCCCAGCAGATTGTTTCCTGGGAGCATAGTGGCATGCAAGGATGGCTGGGGCGCCATGCCCTGCAGAAGCAGAGTGCAGGAAGTCAGGCAGAGAAGAGCAAGGTGGGCCAGGCACAGGGAGAGAACAGGCTCCTGTTCCCTCTTCCAGTCCCTAGGGAGGCTGAGTTGAACCTTCTGTTTTCACATTCTGCAAGTTACCTCTGTCACTGTGCACTCATCTCTCCCTTTTCCTTAAAGCCAGCTTGAGGGAATGTTGGTCCCCTCAGACCAAAAGTTTACTAGGAGTTACATCTATCTCTCCTGGGAAAGTGGCTTCCAATTGTGGATCTGGGGAAACCCTGTTTGGAGATTTTCATAGAATTAATCCTCTTCTTGACCCCTAGATTGTTTCAAACACCTTTATTAATAAGGTGAACTGCAGAAGGTAGAGTCATAACCAGATGGCCTTTGAAGAAATGGTGGTGACATCATGAGCACTATGTCCTGTAACTGTGCGTGACTAGAGCATCATGTCATGAAAGGTTTTCTGAATACTAATTTTGAAGGAATTTACTGTGAGACAGCATTTAAATGAAATAATGTTTTTATTATAAACATTAGAAAATAAGGGTGAACATTTATGACATAACTAGAGGAGTTTTTTTCTTATAAAAAGCTGAATAATCACTGTCAGAATTATTTACCTCTTGTAAATACTATGTTTGCATTTATTTCAAAGAAGTAATGGGTTACTATTTACAGAGGGAAAAGAAACTTTGTGTTCCTCTGAAGCAGTATGCCTTCATCAAGCTTTCTGTTGTTTATGTGACTAGTCCACCTGCTTCCCAGGGCAGATTCCATATCTGGGTGGGTCACTAAGGTTCTCTGTAGAATTAGAATGAGGATATATTTTATCAACTTTGTACTCACAAATATCCCTTTCCATATGTTTTCTGGATGCTTCCATCCGCTATGCTGTTCAACCTTCTTGTTTCATTTCAAATGTTAATTTTTATATAACAAATCATTAAAATTCACTTGGTTTGATGAAAAAATTCCAGCTCATGTAATTCTTTCTGAGAGTTAAGAATTATTTTATTTCCAAGTTATCAAAGTTTAAAAATGTCTCAGAGATCAAAAACATCAGCTTATTTTTGTAAACCTGGTAACTCCAACAAACTTTGGGATTCTTATGGCCATTTCTAATTTATTTGATTTAGTTTTTTAATTTTTTTTTTTTTTTTTTGAGACAGAGTCTCACTCTGTTGCCCAGGCTGGAGTGCCATGGTATCAGCCTAGCTCACAGCAACCTCAAACTCCTGGGCTCAAGCAATCCTCCTGCCTCAGCCTCCCGAGTAGCTGGGACTACAGGCATGCACCACCATGCCCGGCTAGTTTTTTCTATATATTTTTAGTTGGCCAATTAATTTCTTTCTATTTTTAGTAGAGACGGAGTCTCGCTCTTGCTCAGGCTGGTTTTGAACTCCTGACCTTGAGCGATCTGCCCGCCTCAGCCTCCCAGAGAGCTAGGATTACAGGCGTGAGCCACTGCACCTGGCCTGTGTGCTGGAATTCTTGGGCTCACTCGAGGGTCTCAGTACAAGCGTGGGTGAACACTGGGTACATGTTCCATCATCCGACCTAAATTACCACAGAAGTTCTCACACTAACTTGAACTGATAACAGAAGTTAGCCATATGTATTGCCCTCATACATACTTTTTTTCTTCTTGCTATTCCATTCTTTTAACAGATCACAGATGTGGGGATGGGAGTGGGAGCAAGATCTTTATATCTCACTTCCTGGGCTTTGATAAATATGTTCTGTCACCAGCAATGTCAGTCTTTACATTCTTCATAAAGACCTATGTTTCTTGCTACATGTATTGAATTCTCCATTAGAGAATTCTCCATTCTCAAATGTGACATCTTCAAAATATCTGCAGACTGAGTTGAACTGCAGTCCTCCAGGTGGGGACAAACTCATGGGGACGGTGAGCAGCCTCCTACAAAGGGCCCTGGGACTGACACTAGGAAGGTCCAAGTCCCAGAGGTCAGTCTCATGCCTGTGTTGTTACCACTGACTTCATGTCTGTGGTCTAGTTCCTTCTAAGATACTTTCTCCACAGCAGCCCGAGTGATCTCTCCAGAGCACAGGTTATCAGAGCATGTCATTCATTCCCTTTCTAGAATCCTCCACCCCGCCCCCACCAACTTCATACTTTTCTTAGGACTCAAGTCCAAATCCCTCAGCACGGCCTGTCATGTCCTTCCCCACTCGACCCGTTTTCCTCTCCCGCTCCTGCCATGCGCTTCAATTATTTGATAGAATCTTTCTCTCTCACATCAGCTACGCCTTCTAACTGGTCTTTCCCACTTCTTTTGTCTGGAATATAATAGGTGGGTGTGCAATTGCTCAGTGAATAAATGGCTGATTTATATGTGTCTTTTCAGAATTGGCTCAGGTTTTCCCCAGTCCATAGCTGGGTTAGGCGATCCACTCACATGATCCGGTAGGACTTCACGCATTACCTACTTGCTTTGATCTGCTTATCTACCTA
>CAUYRT010091952.1:0-18946 GCA_963574885.1 Lepilemur ruficaudatus | reverse complement strand
TTGAGACAGAGTCTCACTCTGTTGGCCTGGCTAGAATGCCATGGCATCAGCCTAGCTCACAGCAACCTCAAACTCCTGGGCTCAAGCAATCCTCCTGCCTCAGCCTCCCCAGTAGCTGGGACTACAGGCATGCACCACCATATCCAGCTAATTTTTTCTATATATTTTCAGTCGGCCAATTAATTTCTTTCTATTTTTAGTAGAGACGGGGTCTCGCTCTTGCTCAGGCTGGTTTCAAACTCCTGACCTTGATCGATCCTCCCTCCTCGGCCTCCCGGAGTGCTAGGATTACTGGCGTGAGCTACCATGCCTGGCCGAGAAATGTATTTTTGACATGAGGGTAAGATTTGGTGTAGTCCATCCTAGCTTTAAAACAATTAGATTCAAACAAGTATTTGCTTTAAGATTAAATTTAAGGAATAAATTATTGTTTTCATATTATTGCTCTTGATGATACAAAAAATTAAAATAGTCAATTTTCATTTGTTTAACAGCTTAATGTACCTGAACTGGCTTTCAGTGAGTTAACATTTAATAATATGGTTGTGTCCTTTTGTGATTCATAACCGTGATGACTGGGTTTTCACACTAAAGTGTGAGAAGTGCCTCCCTCAAACCTTGTTACAATGTTGGCACATTACCCATCTGACTTGAAAAAGGAAAAACAATAGAAAAATTTAATACTATGTCCTCAACTTTCATAGTGGTTCAATATTCTGACCATTCTGTATTTTTCGTAAAAATGTGTTTGAAGATAACAATCCTCCATCCTCCCTCTCAAAAGTCCGTATCATTTCCAACTTGCTTAGTTCCGTGCAAAGTTTTCATCACAGATGTATTCATGTATTTTATCATGTCAGAAAATTTAAGTGTAATACCAAATACTAAATACCAATCATGGGGATTTTTGATTTTTTGGCTTTGTTTTTTTTTGCCACCTAACTTAAAGTCAAAATCACAGTTAGCCCAAGTTATAATATTCCAGTATTCCTTTTTGTTGCTTTTCTTGGACTTTTTTCCAGGCAATCCTCGGAAGTTCTTTCAGGGCATTTGTGTTTTAAGCTAAAAGATGATGTAAGACCTTTCTCTACTAAGCAAATACTAATCTAAAATTGTGTGCATTCCTCCAGCAGTATAGGATCATTCATAGAGGTTTTGGATTATCCATTTTATTAAAGACTGTTCCACCTTATAGACTCAGAATTCTACATAAAGGAGTGTACTGAAACCTTACTCTAACAACAGACTTGTGTGTGTGTGTGTGTGTGTGTGTGTGTGTGTATGTTTGTGCAAGGAAAGGTTTTTTTACAGTATGCATAGCTGACCAGACAGTTAGCCAAGTGAGGACTATACAGTGATATTTGCCCACTTAGTTCGAATAAAAAAACCTTTATAGTGTTTTAGTCTACATAGCAGCCTATGCTAAATTCTGTGATTCAGATATGGTCAATGTCAGTTTTTGTTTTAAAAAAGAGAGAGATGGGGACTAAAGAACAATAAACATAGTCATCTGTTTGCTTTGTTAACCTACAAATATAAACACTTCTTTATTTTTTGACAGGGTCTCGCCTTGTTGCCTGGGCTAGAGTGCAGTGGTGTTATTATAGCTCATTGCAATCTCAAACTCTTGGGCTCAAGTGATCCTCCTGCCTCAGCCTCCAAGTAATTGGGACTATTGGCCTGCACCACCACACACGGCTAATTTTTTTTTTTTTCATTTTTGGTAGAGACGGGTCTTGCTCTGTTGCTCAGGCTGGTCTGGAAATCCTGGCCTCA
This sequence comes from Lepilemur ruficaudatus, assembly GCA_963574885.1. NCBI lineage: Eukaryota > Metazoa > Chordata > Mammalia > Primates > Lepilemuridae > Lepilemur > Lepilemur ruficaudatus. The sequence continues at coordinate 17,170 of CAUYRT010091952.1, read as the reverse complement.
GGTAGTCATCCCATCTAGTCCTCCTAAAGTGCTGAGATTACAGAAGTGAGCCACAATGCCTAGCAATAAATACTTTCTATGCTTTATCTTTTATCTTAAACTCAGCTGTATTTTATAATGACATCATTAGGTAATCTAAGACATCTGATTATTTTTATGTGAGTGAATTAATACTACGCTTGGTTCTTATTTATAATACATTTAAGCAGGTATATCATTTCTCCTTCTATGGAGGCATGTGGTTCTGGGAAACCATAGTGTATGTTACCAGTGTGGTGAAAACTCTTGTCCAGTAATGAGAACATGTACTTGATTTGTTTCTTGTATACCAGAGGATAGAATATAGATACTACTCTAGTGACCTAGCCATTTGGACTTTAAAACCATAAGGAGGTATATTGGTATGTGTGCTGGTATGTTTTTGGTAGCATTTCAAATGTCAGTGTATGTCAGAAGTGATACCAGAAAAAATTCAACTGTGACATATATTGCAGTTATTAGCTTACGTAGAGTGTTCACCAAATGTTAATATATGACCTATAGAACTCCTCTCCTCCATCATTTGTTATGTCTGACACTAATGCTTCACTGAGCATACCTCAGGAAACTGTCCTAGAGGAAGGTAAGTATGGGCAAATTGCCAATCCTGAAATTGTCCTTTAGAACTTGTTTCTGCCAGAATACCTGGTTTATTTTACTTATGCTGTTCAGCAGGTTATGCTAGTTGTAAGTTTCGTGAGTATTCCTTTGTTTAAAAAAATCTGTGGTGTCTATCAAATAAGTGAAGTATTACTTAGCTGATAATGACATAATCCATTTATACTTGTCCCAAAGTATGTCTCCAAGGAAAAGTTAATCTTTATAGTTAGTCCCTATGGGGCATCTTCCTGAACCTTTTAGGTCTGGTTTAAATTAAAACTTACAAATCTATGATGTTAGTTTACTTAAGCTAAAAGTCATGCAAAGAATTTAAGGCAGACTATTTACTGTTAGTAAATAAATAAATAAATCCTGTTTATGAAGCAGTCTGTTAGTGTAAAGAACACAAGACGTGGTATCAGTGAAGTAAAGTGTGATTGAAAAGTTAAAGTGGGGGGGGGCATGGTGGCTCACACCTATAATCCTAGCACTTTGGGAGGCCAAAACGGGAGTATAGCCTTTGAGCCCAGGAGTTCAAAACCAGCCTGGGCAAAATAGCCAGAAGACCCCTGTCTCTACAAAACAAACAAACAAACAAACAAACAAAAATTTAGTTGAGAGTGGTGGCTCATGCCTCTAATCCCAGCTACTTGCGAGGCTGAGGCAGAAGGATCACTTGAGCCCCTCTTATTGAGGCTGCAGTGAACAAGGATCACACTCTGCACTCCAGCCCAGGTGACAGAGTGAGACCCCATCTCTAAAAAATTTTTTTTTAAAAAGTTAAAATGACTTCATCTGTACTGATTTCCAGTAACATTCCTATCTCTTTTACAATTTTTTTGTCTGTAGATCTGTTGCCAATAACAGTGCCTCTTTCACAGATACTTGGGGATTTTTTTGTTTGCTGCTTGTTTGGTATTTGCTTATTGGCAGTTAATTGCTCCTAGCTTTGATAACACTGCTTTTTTATTTTTTTATGTTGCTTACTGGTTTCATTTCTTTCAAAAAAAGTATTATAGATACCAGCAATTTTCATAGCCTGAGTTGCATATAAGCTTTTGTTTTTTTATGTTATGGTCATCTGTAATCTATTTCAACACCTTTAGTCCATTTGCCTTCCTTATTACCATAGTTTGAAAGATTTTAGTTATTTATAGTTTCTACTTTTAATATAAAAATATCAGGAGATCTATGCCAAGTAAAGATCTCATCAACATGAGATAACCAGTAAGAATAGCTTAGTAAAATGTTACTTCAGGTAAATATGCTATTGTCCCAAACCTCTGGGAATCTAAGAACCTCAGGTTAGAAGCCACTGGTCTGATCCTGTGTTTCCCTTATAGTCCTGCCTTCCCTTTCCTGTTATCAATTCTACAGACCAGCAAAGCTCGGATTTACATTATGCCCATGGATTGTAATTTTCACTTTCCTGGCTCTGCCTTTGCTTATGCTATTATTCCATTTTCATGGAATTCTTTCCTGGTCTTTTCTCTGTCTGTCTAAATCTTCTCAGATCAGTTTCATAAACTACTCCTGGTTTTCCACAGCGCTAAGTTATTGTCCCCTGTCTCAACTGAAATTGTAGTGTTTGTTCTGTAGTTCCTATAACAATTAGGAACATTGTAACATTCTTTTTATTGTTCTCTTGGCTGTTTTGTCTTTTATTAATATTATTTAACATTCCACATACTTATGTCTTGTTTTCCCCAACTAGATTATAAACTCCCTGAGGGCAGATATAATATTTTACATTTCTTCATTGCCCTTAGCATATTATGTAGCCTGTAGAAGATGTTCAATTTTTTTATTTGGTTTGATTTTTTATAATGTGTTTAGTCATAGATTTTTTTAAGTGAATGTGCATTTTAAATTAAAACCTCAACTCCTATTTTCTTGTGTCATATTTGTGTATCTAATAGTATCCAGTAATCTTTGGCAGTTAATTGCTTTGAATTACTAATGTGTGGCTTTTCCATAACCAGTTTTTAATTCCAGTTCGAATAGTTCTGAGTAGCCTTCCACCGTAAGATTTGTTTTCATATGTATAAAATAATCATAATATTAGCCTGAATAAAATATTTGGAAGGTCAGTTACCACAAGCATAAGATATATTACAGATCCAAACACAAATGTGGAATGTTTTCTCCTAGCCTTATCCCTACCAGCAGTATAGGTAATTAAGCTGACTTAATAGGATTCTTCCTAAAACCAACAAATGAACGGTTTTAAAGTTATAATAAACAACGAAGGAAGGATTCATTAAATTCTTTTGTAATGATTATAATAAAGTATTATTTTGGTATTTTTGAATATTATAAAAACATTTTTTATAATTCATTAATTGCTATAGAGACTATTAGGGGTTTGCTGCCAGGTATTCTTAACTAACTTGTTTAATTTGTATCTAGAAGCTACAGAGGAAGTTTCTTTGGACAGCCCAGAAAGGGAACCTATCCTCTCCTCGGAACCTTCTCCTGCAATCACACCTGTCACTCCTACTGCACTCATTGCTCCTAGAATTGAATCGAAGAGTATGTCTGCTCCTGTGATCTTTGATAGATCCAGGGAAGAGGTATAAGAAAATGTTTATATTTTAAATTAATATATAAATGTATGTCTTTAGTTCCATACCCAATATCACTTTTCTGTTAATCATTCCTAATCAAGCCTTTCAGATATTTTGGGAAAAGAACATTGGACTAAAGAAGTTAGGGGATCCGGCTACTTATTTTATCTCCACCACTCTACCCAGTAACCTGGGTATATCATTTACCTTCTTAAGTGAAGGAGTTTGTCATTTGTGGTCTTATGATGATAATTTGTGTCTGTCAATGTTCCTATGTTGATCAGATAAGATGACGTATAAAAGTGCTTCAAAAACTGTTAATCACAACAAAGTGGTATTTTGAGTAATTTTATTTAATAAAGTGAAATTTGTAATAAATACTGTTGATTTGTAGACTTTGCTATCTTGCCTTTATTTTTTAAAGGAAGGAATTTATATCAATTAAAGATATATTCTCATGACTTGGCAGTAATTTTTGATAAAGTGAATTTGGGAAAGAGAAAATGATATGAAGGTTATTTTAATAGCAAAATTGTATATTTTAAATTCATTTGTATAGAAATAGATTGGTAAAATGATTATGATTAAATAATAGCCACATGTAAAAACATGAATAATCTCGCAAACATAATATTAAGGAAAAGAACCAAGACATAAAAGAATACTTACCATATGATTCTAATATAGGAACATTAAAAACAGGGAAAACCAATGTGCAGTGGTAGAAGTCATAATAGTGATAATGTTGGTGGGTGAAGGATGGGTTGTGACCGGAGGGAAAGCATGAGAGGGCTTTCTAGGCTATAATGATGGTTTATGTTTCTGATCTAGGTTCTGGTTACAGAGGTGTGTTCACTTTTTAAAAGTTTGAGCTGTACACTTATAATTTACATACTTTTCTGTATTTATGTTATGATTCAAAAAAGGTTTACTTTTAAAAATCTGTACAAGAAAGCAACCTTGAAAAAAAGATTATGATTAGAAAAATTTTCTTTTAGCTAATCAAGACTGTTAATATTGCCTTGAAAAATTTGCAAAGTTTAATAATCTCTGACCTTTCTTCCTAAGAATAACAAGGCTTTCCTGCAGAGCTGCTATTTGAATTGCTTATTTATAATGGCATTAAAAAGGGCTCCTCTGTAGTCTCATAGGATTATCATTTTTCACACTTAACTGCCTTTTTTCATGAGCTTTATAGTTCTTCCATTGACTTCAAGAACGTGTGTTTATTAGGTAACTAGAGAAATCATGTTAGTAAAGTTGCTCTTAAGTGTCATTTCTGCTGGTATTTAAGATTCTGTTGGTGAAAGTAATGGCTACCTCCTGGTTATTAAACAGTAGAGACACAACTTTGAAAAGACCTATTATTAAAATTAATTAAGGAGATAATTATTTTAATCTGAATTTGAAGATTCAGTATATAGAACAAAAAAATTCCATAATATTTGTATTTATGCAGAAGACATCGGAGGAATTATAAGAACACAAGATTTTCTGTCTTCTCCAAGTGATCTTTTTCCTGTTGTCTTTCTGTACTTTTTTTTTTTTTTTACATTGTGAGGAAATGTGAAAGCTTTTATTTTTCAGAAATGGAGTGCTGAGTGGCTTTTTACATTATTCATTGTGACAGTGACTCTAAAAGAAGAGTGATAAAATTATAGTTCTTAGTGTTATGACAATAATATAAATTAGAATCTTTGTTAACATCAAAAATATTATACTTTCTAGATTGAAGAAGAAGCAAATGGAGATATTTTTGATATAGAAATTGGTGTATCTGATCCAGAGAAAGTTGGTGAGTCACTATTTATCTATTGTATTTTGTACTCCTTTTTTGTTAGTTTAGCTCTATAGCGTTTTTCTTTACTAAATGCATCAGTACAGTATTAATATTAGTTTTATTTTTAACCCACCCAGTCACAACAAACAGGGTTTTATTTTTAAGCATGTGATTTGTAATAGTATTGTTTGACTTTTCTTATAGGTGATGGCATGAATGCTTACATGGCATATAGAGTAACAACGAAGGTGAGCCTTTTGCTCCTTTAAAAAAATACTGAGCATTTACTCTGTGTGGTATGAGGATATGATGATGATTAAGGTGGAAGTAATCCTTCTCTTTGTAAAGGTTACCATCTATTAAAGATTGCAAGAGGTAGTTAAAATGAGTTGTGAGTGGTTTGATACTTAAAAGTAGTGTGTTCTGTGAGAATGTTCAGGAAAGGACCTAATCTAATCTAAACCTGAGGGGTCAGGAAAGGCTTCCTGGGGAAAGTAGTATCTAAGCCATGACAAAGGAGAGCGAAGTGATCTGGGGAGGATGAGAAGGAAGAAGAACGCTTTTTCTAGGCAAAGGGATTTACTTGTGCAAAAGACAAGAGTCAAGAAAGCATTGTGCTTTCTAGGATGTGTAAGAAGTGATTAATGATTGAATTGTTTGGCAGTGAGCTTCTGTGAATTATGAACAGCCACGCTAAGGAGTTTGAGCTTTATTCTAAGTATGATGGAGAGCCATTAAAGAGATTCAAACAAGAATGCAGCACAATTAGATTCTTGTTTTAGAAAGATCTCCTTGGCTTCAATATGAATAGGGAGGATAAAAGAGGTCGGGATTTCCAGTTAAGAGGCCATTGCAGGCTGGGCATGGTGGCTCGTGCCTACAATCCCAGCATTTTGGGAGGAAGAGACGGGAAGATCACTTGAGGACCTCGAGTCTAAAACCAGCCTGAGCAACGTAGCAAGACCTTGTCTCTACAAAAAATACAAAAATTAGCCAGGTGTGGTGGCACATGCCAGTAATCCCAGCTACTTGGGAGTTTGAGGTTGCAGTGAGTTATAATGATACCACTGTACTCTACTTCAGTCAACAGAGCGAGGAAAAAAAGAAAAAAAAAGAGGCCACTGCAATTATTAAAGGATTGTAAAGCTTAAAATTTTAAAAGAGAGAAAGTGTATTGTAGCAGACCTAGCTATGAGTAATAATACTTTAAGGAAGTGGTTCTGGATATGAGCAAAATAAATGGCTTCTTGAGTTATGTAGGAGGTAGAATCAACAGTACTTGGTTGTAAGGGGTGAGGAAGGAGAAGGGATGCTTAAGTTACTGACTAAAGGAACTTCATAGTTGGAAGTGATACAATGGAGAAAAGCAATATGGGGAGGAACAAAGTGAGGATGGGGGTGGGATTTGTTAATTCATTGGACAAATATTTATTAAATACCTACTATGGCGTCAGGCTCTGTTGCAGGCACTGAGGTATAGTAGTAAACAATACAGACAACTTATGTTCCAGCAGGGGAAAGTATGGTGAATTTGAAGAGCCCAGGAGATTAAGTGGGGGTGTGCCTTGGGCATTTGGATATACTAGACTGAAGCTCAGAGGAGATCTAGGCCAGAAGTAAAGATTTAAAAATTATTAACATAGGCTGGGCGCGGTGGCTCATGCCTGTAATCCTAGCACTCTGGGAGGCTGAGGCGGGCGGATTGCTCGAGGTCAGGAGTTTAAGACCAGCAAGAGCAAGAGTGAGACCCCATCTCTACTAAAAAAATAGAAAGAAATTAATTGGCCAACTAAAATATATAGAAAAAATTAGCTGAGCATGGTGGTGCATGCCTGTAGTCCCAGCTACTTGGGAGGCTGAGGCAGAAGGATTGCTTGAGCCCAGGAGTTTGAGGTTGCTGTGAGCCAGGCTGATGCCACGGCACTCTAGCCCTGGCAACACAGTGAGACTCTGTCTCAAAAAAAAAAAAAAAATATTAGCATAAAGTAGAGTGGATGAGATGAGTCAAGGATAGAATAAAGCATTCAAAAGATAAACTATAGGAATAAAAGAAAAAAAAAAGAATAAAGCAATTATTTTCTGTCCTCTTAGGTTCTATAAGAAACATCTATGATTTAGGTTTTTCTTAGAAATCTATGTACCATGTTAGTTAGCATTGGCATTCTTTTGCAAAGTAGATAACATCTGTGTGTTCACAATTATGTACAACGTTAACTTCTAATCTTCAAAATTTCAAGTACCTCTTCTTCACTTGTAGACTTCTCTTTCCATGTTCAGTAAGAGTGAATTTTCAGTGAAAAGAAGATTCAGTGACTTTCTTGGTTTGCACAGCAAATTAGCAAGCAAATATTTACATGTCGGTTATATTGTGCCACCAGCTCCAGAAAAGAGTATAGTAGGTAAGCACACATTTTTAAAAAATTAATTTTTGTTACTGTTACTAGTTCAATTTTAACGGTATGGACTTGTTGATTCCATAATCATTCACTATGGCCATTTTTCATAATGTCTAGAGATACTGAGTTTAAGTATCCCATTTATGTTAATTGTTCATCACTGGAAGAACATATAGCTAACAGTTTTATTTTCTAACATCTAAGGATTTTGATTTGTATAATACTGTGATGTTAAATATTGGGTTGAAATTTACCAAGTTTAAAGCAGTTGGAAACCCTAACCTTTTAGGGTCATTAGAATACCATTATACTGAGTCACATTCAGAGAATACTTGATATTATTAATATAGTAACATTTTTCTAAAGGATGGAGGTGTTTGACCCTCAGGTATACATTGTCTGAAAGGAAAATTGGATCTAGCCTTGTCTCACATAAAACCTATTTAAAATTCATCTTAGTTTATTTTGTACCTCAACTTAATGTTTAAACACATTTCTACTTGTACAAGCAACAAAGGCTGAGTTAAGAAAATGCAGAAAATTACAAAAGAGCAGGTAAACCTTCATTGTCTCACCATTAAAAGACATCTCTCATCTCTTAAAATTTTGAGTATTTTGTCAATCTTTTTTAGTCATTGGTTTTTATTTACCTTACTTTTCTTAATACTTAGATTATTATTCTAAGAGATATTTAAGATAAATTTTGCTAATTTTTAAGTTATTGTTTTTACTTTTTTGAACATTTGGTTTGAGAAGCAATTTTATTGGTACCTGTTGGGATTTTGAAACCTAATGTATTTAGATCAGTTTATTCTTTTTCTTTTTTTAAATTCAAAAATCTATTTGAGTGGTTCTTTAACTTTTTAGACCAAGACTCCTTTGTATTCTTAAAATTTATTGAAGACCTTAAAGATCTTTTGCTAATGTGGGCTATATCTATTGACATTTACTATATTTGAAAACATTTTAAAAATTTTACTTAATTCATTTAAAAATAACAATAAACTTATATGTTAAAATTTTTGTAAGATAAAAATATTTAGTGATAAGAGTGGCTTGTTCTTTTTTTCTTTTACATTTTTCTAAATCGCTTTAATCTCTGGCCCAATAGAAGATAGTTGTGTTCTTATATCCGCTTCTGCACTGAATTTGTTGTGATACAACAGATTATATAACCTTTGTAAAACTCTAACTGAACACTCATGAAATCATGAGAGTAAAAAAGACAAATAATACCTTAGGGTTAAAGTAGACTGTGTCCTCCCCCTGAAACCCTCTAGGTATTCTGAACCATATTTAAGAACTGCTGGTCTGGTTAATAATCTAAGTTCTCTCTAAAGTATTGCAGTAGTATCTTTTGGTATCGTATTGTCTATGTAGGGAACTTAAGTTTCATTTATCCTAAACCGTTTATTATTAGCATCTTTTTTCTTTGATTTTGTCATGCAACTATTTTTATATACCAAAAAAGGTAAAACAAAACATTTTCTCATTTTGGTGACTAGATATGCTAGTCTAATTCTTACACATTGAAAAAAAATACTTAAAACCTAAATTCTTATGCCAAAGATCATTATGTTTCCAACTGTTTTTTTGTTGTTGTTAATAATCTTCAACTTTCCACAAATGATTGGAATATATTATAATAACTAGCACATGTAAATTCAAAGTATAAGTAGAAACTAAATCCTAAGAGCATCCTTTTCTGTTACTGATTCTGACGGGCTCCAAATGATAATAAAGATAGTGACACAGTTGTATTATCCATATACATTACCAGCCTAGCCCATTAAATTATAAAACTACCCGTTAAATTTTAGGAATAACTAATAGTCACTGAATGCTTATTGTGCTGATGCACTGTGCTAAGTACTTTATATGCATTCTCTTATTTAATCCTCACAACAGCTTTATGAGGTTAACTTAACGTTGTCTTTATTTATTAGGCAAGAAAACTAAGATTAATCAAGGTTATGAAACATGCCCCAAGTCATGCAACTACTAATTAGCAGAGCTGAGATTCAAATACAGGCTCTCTTAGTCCAGCGCTGTACTCTTAACCAGTATTTTATTCTGCCTCCTGGTTATTTCAATGCAGCTTAGGTTTGCTTGTATTTTGTTTTTTTTTTTTACCTAAAATAGAAAATATTTCAGTTTTTAAAAATAACTTAATATTGTGTTATTGTAGAATTGTCTGTCTGAAATACATTTAAAGTAAATTATTTAAAAATTATTTTTTTATCCTAGCACTCTGGGAGGCCGAAGCGGGCGGATCGCTCAAGGTCAGGAGTTCGAAACCAGCCTGAGCAAGAGCGAGACCCCGTCTCTACTGAAAATAGAAAGAAATTAATTGGCCAACTAAAAATATATAAGAAAATTAGCTGGGCATGGTGGAGCATGCCTGTAGTCCCACCTACTTGGGAGGCTGAGGCAGAAGGATTGCCTGAGCCCAGGAGTTTGAGGTTACTGTGAGCTAGGCTGACGCCACAGCACTCACACTAGCCCGGGCAGGAGAGCGAGACTAGTAAAAAAAAAAAAAAAAAAAAAAAAAAATTTTTTTTTAACCTGTTATTTAAAAATTATTTATATACTACCATTCCAAAAAGGATTTGAGGCAACTACATATAATACAGATGTGTGTATGTATGTGTGTGTGTCTGTATATAAAGAAATTAGCAAAAATAAAGTCACATAGTAAGGCGAAGCCAAGCAAAACAATTTCCTCAAAATATGTGCATAAAGTCTTGAACAATTACTAACGGTGGGTAACAAATTGATTGTTGAACTTCTTGGCAGCCAGCCAGGTAGAGAAGCAATCATTTATAAATTTCATATTGTTCATAAATTTTTTTAAATAAAATTAAATACATTATTTAAGAAAAACTAAAAACATGAGAGGCCGTTTTAATTACATATCTGGTGGTTTTCAAGTAACATACATTTATAGTGGGGTGGTGGAATGAGAGTGGCAACTTCTCTTTGCTGGGATGCTGTAACTGCCTCTAAAGCAAGAGGAGTCTTCATTAACAAGCACATTGCTATTACTATTTTAGTAGGACCTTAGATGACTTAAAAACACTATTCCATGTAAATTATTAGAAAAGAATAACAAAGTTGAAAAGTTTTAAAAGTGAACTGGCTAGGGTAAATTGGTTTTTTTGTTTTGTTTTAAATTTTTTAATTCTTTTTATTACCGTTGCTTGGCTATATAAGATGGGGGTTTTTTGGTTTGTTTTTTTAATTGTTGTTCTCCCAGTGTTCCATGATGGGTACCTCTAGGATGTAGCATGAGTGAAAAAAAAAAGAAGTGAGTAACTACATAGTGGTGAAACTTTTTTCAGGGAAACAGTATATGAAGTGATTCACATCCCATATCCGGTAGTTTAGTAGTTCTGTCAGGGTAGGTAATTTTAGGTGTCTAAGTCTTCCTTTTCAAATCATATATTTTAGTGGAATTTTGTTAAACAAAACATGAATAAGTGACTAATAGGTTAATTATTTACCAGCTGTACGAACCTGAAGAAGAATTGCAAAGTTTTACATAATGTTTTTTAAAGGCTCTGTTGAGATATAATTCATATACTTTATAATTCCTCCGTAAGTATATAATTCAGTGGCTTTTAGTGTATTCAGAGTTGCACATACATTACCACAGTCAATTTTAGAATATTTTTATTATCCCAAAAAGGAATCCAGTACTCCTTAGCCATCATGTCCTAACTTCCCCATCCTCTCCAGTCCTAGGAAATCATGAATTTGCTTTCTTTCTCTATAGATTTGCCTATTCTGGACGTTTCATATGAAGAAAATCATGTAGTATGTGGTCCTTTGTGACAGGCTTCTTCCATTTAGCATTATAATTTCAAGATTCTTTTATGTTGTAGCGTGTATCAGTACTTTATTTCCAGAGAATACATTTTTTTGGGGGGGGTGGAACCTTCAACCTTCATGTGCTGGATGCAATACACATTTTTTTCTTTTCCTTTTTTTTTTTTTTTTTCGTGACAGAGTCTCGCTTTGTTGCCCAGGCTAGAGTGCCGTGGTGTCAGCCTAGCTCACAGCAACCTCAAATTCCAGGGCTCAAGCAGTCCTCCTGCCTCAGCTTCCCAAGTTGCTGAGACTACCAGCATGAGCCACCACACCCGGCTAATTTTTTGTTTCTGTTTTTAGTTGACTGGCTAATTTTTTTCCCCCCTATTTTTAGTAGAGATGGGATCTCGCTCTTGCTCTTGCTCAGGCTGATCTTGAACTCCTGACCTCAAGCAATCCTCCCACCTCGGCCTCCCAGAGTGCTAGGATTATAGGGGTGAGCCACCATGCCTGGCCCACAATACACATTTGAAAGGAAAAAGAACAGGAGAATAAAACAGAAAAATCTGTAGTCTAAAATTGCAGTTGCCAATATGGAAATGATTAACATGACTTTTATTTTTTAAATTTGAAGTGTTGTAAACAACTCTGTGAAAGAGCTTTTTCTTAAAACTGTTAAAAAACCAGCTATGATAAATAAACAACAGCATGCTGTTAGAAAATCTGAAAGAGGGAAAACATTTAGCAAATTCATGGGTTACGTTTATTTTTATTTTTGTCACCCCAAAGTAAATAACTTTAATTATTACTTGTAAGAAATGAAAATGTTAATTGAACTTAAGTTTACTGGTTTGGAATTATGTATAATGAAATACAAACATTTTAATTTACCATGAATGTGAAATATAACAGATAAGGGATCTTGTAATGTAAGCTTTTATGTAAACAGTGTAGGTCAGAAAACTACAAATACAGCTCAACTTTTTTTTCTTTTTAATCTCTTCTCTCATGTTGTCAGTATTTACCAAGTAGAGTTGTTAACATGTATCGTGAGATTTAATTCCTCAAAAGGTTTTTGCTTTTTAAGTAAGATACAGTTACAAGTTTAGGAGTTTTTTTGTAAAGGTCAAATTCAAAGTATATTCTAAATTATGAAGAAATGGTTGTAGAAGACTATTACACAGTAATATAAAATTATCATGAATGTCATTCAACTTCTTTAAAGGCATGACCAAGGTCAAAGTGGGTAAAGAAGATTCATCATCCACTGAGTTTGTTGAAAAACGGAGAGCAGCTCTTGAAAGGTAATTCTAGACAATGACACTTTATTCCTCTCATGTTTGTACTTCAGTAATATAAATCCAATTCCGTTATATGGCACAACTATGTTTTAATAATTAAATTATTTCCAAAGTACCACTTGATAACCCTTAAGAGTGCTTTAGACTTTCATTAAGAAAATTGCTTCTTTCAGCAACACAATACTGTATCCTTGTTCTGTTTTTATTAATCCTAATTAATAGTTTGTGTAACAAAATAATACTATTTTCGTACCATGTGCTACAAGCAGTACTATAGAGGCATAAGTTATTTAGGGATAGAATTATATCAGCGGTGTAGTCACCAAGAATACTAAGAAACTGCTAGGCTTATAAAAGGGAAACAAGTTATGAATGGAGGGAAAGAGTTGACAAAAATATTTGGATAAAAACAATCCCACTTTGATATTATTTAAGTTTTTAGGAAGTTATACCATATTCACGTACTGTGATGATAATATAGCTAATTATAATTCATCTAAATTTTTGAGTTATTACTTGGTAAGAACAATACTAAATACAATGAAAAATGCAGTCTGTACCCCCTCATTTTTGTATAATTGATTTTGACTTAAATGTACAAAAATATTAGTCATTGCTTGAGTTGACTGTATACAGTTGGCCCTCCCATATCTGTGGGTTTCACATCTGTGGATTCAACCAACCATGGATGGAAAATATTTGAAAAAAAAAATTGTACTGAACATGCACAGACTTTTTTGCATGTCATTATTCCCTAAACAGTACAGTTTAACAACTATTTATTAATGCACAGTATATTGTATTAGGTATTATAAGTGGTCTAGAGGGGCTTTAAAGTATATATGAGGACGTACATGGGTTATATACAAACACTAGACCATTTTATATCAGGGACTTGAGCATCCTCAGATTTTGGTATCCCCAGGAGTTCCTGGAATGAAGCCTCAACAGATACCGAGGGGCAGTTGTACTTACAGACTAATATATGTGCTCTATGTTCCTTTAGAGTACTTGACTCGATACATTTCCTATAGCTTTGAACACTTGTCTTCATTATAGCAGACAAAGGGGAATGGATGGGAGGAATCCATTGCGAGAATCTTAACATCTATTCCTTCCTTGCTAATGCTGAAAATTAGAGAAAACAAATTTGAAACTTTCTTAAAGCCCAGCATTTAGAACATAAGCTGGTAATTGCCTAGGCTTGAAATATTATCTAGTTTCATAGATTTTTTTTGTTTGTTTTTTGCTCTTTATTTTCTCTTTGGCTTAAAATCAGTGGTTGGGTGGGTAAGAGAGGTTTTGGGGGTGGCATATATTTCTCCAGGTACAAATTAATTTTTAAAACTATTTTCCAGGCAACTTATTTCTTCTTTTTAGTAGTAAATTATTTAAATTTTAAGACAATGCCACAGTGAAGTCAGATTTGAATAATAGGCAAGTAAGAAAAGGTAAAGAATATGCAGTTTAAAATCTTATTTTGGAGACTACTTAAAAGATGGGATTATGTCTTTGAGAATCAGCAAAGGATTTAAATTGCATCAAGAGAAGTTTAGGTTAGGCATTTGAATTGATTCTGTTGTAAGAGTGGTCATAGACTGAATACTTTTAAGAATAAAAGGTAGATAATGTTCTGCCTTATTTTGCTTAAGTCCTTCCTAAAAATGTAACCATGACCCTTTGAGAGACCTTTCAGGTCTTATTTTTCTATGAGTAAATTTGAAATATTTCAGATGGCATGCTTGATAAGAAACTTAATGAAGATTTATTGTACCAAGGACATATAATTTGATTCTATATTCACCTTTCTTCTAACTTGACTGCATTGCATAATACTTATCATACCTTCATGTAGTATGAAATGCTAAGGAGAATTTTAGGGGAATATTGAAACCTGACCCAGTGTGTATGTAAAAATAGTTTCTTTACTGATAAATGTTAGTGGAAAAAAACAAACAGTATTGTTATGAGGGAAAATTCATTTTCACTTAGAAAAAATGACTAAGGCAAATATAGGCATAAAAGTGTAGAAGCTAAGCAACTAGAATGATTTCTTTAGTTTTAATGTAATCCTAATTCTCCCTTCTCAGCCAATTTTAATCAGTTCCTGTGCAGATTTTTAAAAATTTGTACATGATTTTATTATTTAAAAATTTTTTTTTTTTTTTTTTTTTTTTTTTTTATAGGCAGCATCTTGCTCTGTTGCCCAGGCTGGAGTGCAGTGGTACAATAGTAGCTCACCATATCCTTGAATTCCTGGGCTCAAGCCACCTGCCTTATCCTCCCAAATAGCTAGGACTACAGGTGCATGCCACCACACCTGGCTAATTTTTTATTTTTATTTTTTTGTAGAGAATGGGTCTCACTATGTTTCCTAGGCTGTGTAGAGGATTTTAAAACTGCATTTTTCTTACCCTTTCATATAGCCCACTTTTCTGAAGCAATTTTTCTGTGGCATTTTTTCAACTTAAAACATTAGAACAGGTGTATCTGTGGGATACCCGACCTAGTTGGATCTGGTGGGTCAGGGAAGTATTTCTCTTTGTATAGCTTTATTTAATAGTATAATATTTGCCAACATATTTATTTGAATCCAGATGACTATCTTGTACAAAAGGATAACATCTGGTATTAAAAGCTCAGAAGAGAAAAGGAGTGGTTACACAAGTACTGTCCTGAGCCACATTCAGTAAAGTAAACAGAGACCACTTCTGTTGAGTATCCCTAACGTCACTTGCTTGGTTTTCTTGAGAGTGCTTCACAACTTAAGATCATACTGAGTTTATTTTATAGGTAAGGATACACTTCTGCAAATATAAAATGAGAAATTTAGAGGAGCATGATAATGGTGTACAAGATTTCAGTTGCAGCCTACGCTACACTATACACTACCTGTGTGGCCTTGAGCAAGTTACTTAAATGCATTCTTTAGAGTATAAGTGTGTCAGGATTGTGTTCATTGCAATCTAAAAACTCAACTGACAAAGCTTAAACAAGTAAATTAATTAATCCACTCTTTCGTATCAAGGAGTTTGGAGGTAAGAAGCTGTTGGGGATTATCTAATTCATCAGGAAATTCTATTGCTTCCTCCTTTTATCTCAAATACAACCATTTCTATTACCAGCCTGCTAACTACTAGTCCAAAGGCCTTAATTAACTGCAGCAGCCTCCTCATTGGTCCTCGTGCTTCCATTCTTGGTACTTCTACTCATTTTTAATGTAGCAACTAGAGTTATCCTTTTAAAACATAAATCAACTCATATTAACCCCCCATTTTACTTAATAAAAGCCAGAATCCATATAATGGACTACAAGACTCTACATGACCGGCACCTCTCACTGTTATCCCATTTGATCTCATAGCCTTCTTGATCACTCACTCTGCCCCTGGGTCACACAGACCTTTCTGCTGCTTCTCAAACATCCGAGGCGTTTTCCTACCTTAGAGTCTTTTTACCGGCTACTCTCTCTGCCTAGAATACTTTGTTCCCAGGTATCTGCATGGCTAACTCTCAGTCCTTTTTCAAATTCAAATGTTCAAATATCACCTTTCCAGTCAAGCCTATTCTTATCATTGGCTTAATTCTGACCTATTTTGTTTAAATTGCCACGAACCACATCTTAAACATTTGGTCCCATTTACCCTATTATTCTGTCCTTTCTTTCTTCTATAGCACTTGCAACTTTGTCACATAATTTATATGTTTATTATTTATAGTTTATTGTTTATCCTCTTATACTAAAACATAAGCTCCACCAGGGAAGGGATTTCGATCTCTTTTGCCATTGATGTGTTTCAAATACTCAAAGCAGTAACTGATATGTATAAAGATATTTGTTAAATGAACAAATGAATGTCTTCTAGTACCCAGGCTCACTCTGCCTTTCTGTTCTTTCATTCTGAGCACTTGTGTTTGAGTTTCAAGCAAGAGAAATATTTTTTAACTTTGTTGCTCTCAAATGTTTCATATAACCTGCTTTCTTTTGTTTTGGTTTTGGTAAGTAAACAGAAATTTGAAAGCCCTAAATGATTGTTCTAAATTTATCAGTAACTTTTACTTGGAGCAAATCTGAGGAAGATCAACTACTGACCACCACTTACTGGATGTGATACTTGCATCAATTCCATTGTGTATTTCATTTATGTCTTACTTCAGTGTTTCTGTTTCTCTCCATACCTCTTTTTATGTCTTCTTCCTACACTCCTTTCACTTTTTGTTCTGTATAGTTCCTCTATATATCTATGACTATGTTCTTGATTCTGAATTGGTGTATATTTATAAATATTCCTTCTTATAAAATCTATTTTATGTTTCTGTTCTTAATTTTAACATTATGTAAGACATATGTGTGTGTGTGTGTGTGTGTATTTTTTTAATTAGTTGCTTTTGGCCAGGTGCAGTGGCTCACACCTGTAATCTCAGCACTTTAGGAGGCCAAGACAGGAGGATTGCCTGAGGCCAGAAGTTTGTGACCAGCCTAGGCAATATAGCAAGCTTCTATCTCTACCAAAAATATTATTATTATTATTTTTTTTTTTTTTGAGACAGAGTCTCACTCTGTTGCCCAGGCTAGAGTGAGTGCCATGGCGTCAGCCTAGCTCACAGCAACCTCAAACTCCTGGGCTCAAGCAATCCTTCTGCCTCAGCCTCCCGAGTAGCTGGGACTACAGGCAT
>CAUYRT010091947.1:0-50930 GCA_963574885.1 Lepilemur ruficaudatus | reverse complement strand
TTGATTAAAAGTCAGAAATGGCTGAATACTAATGTATATGGTACCAGTCAGTGTAAGCAGTCTGCAGGGGAATTCCAAAGCAGTATAACAAAGTCATCATGTATTGTTAGACAAAGTGAAACTTGTTAATATTCATGCTAGCCTTAATTGAGCTTGATTGGAATTCATTTACAAATACTGATTCAGCCTACATTTCTCTCACACTAAGAGATATATTCAATGAGTACAAGAACTGACCAGAAGGCAAATCCAGAGTATCCCAAATTGGTCATCAATCTTACGAAAGGAACTCACACTGCAACATAAACTACATGTGTTTTTGAAACTCTATGCAATGAACTGACTTACTTGATTGACAATTGTCAGCTTTGTTTACCTCTCCTATAACCTTTTTGGGTTTCTTTGGTTTGTGATATATTTGGTTTTTTTATTTCAGGAAATTATGAGAGTACAAACATTTTGGTTATATTTTATATTTTTGCCTCTCCCTAGCAAGGGTTAGAGGTATGCCTCTCCCCTCCACAATGCTCACCATGTCCCTCAGTTGTGAGTCTACCTCCCCCAACCCCCTAATCCCTGGAGAACACCATCACCATGTGAGCACAATAGTGTTAATCAGTCAGTACCAATTTGATGGCGAGTACATGTGAAGCCCATTCTTCCTATCTTGTGTCACCTCACTTCAGAAAATGGGCTGAAGCTCAATCCAGGAAAATATAAGAGGTACTACCTCACTGTTGTTTCTTATAATTGAGCAACATTCCATTGTATACATATACTAAATTTTAATAATCCACTCATGAATTGACGGGCACTTGGGTTGTTTCCACGCCCTTGCAATAGTGAATTGTGCTGCCATAAACATTTGGGTGCAGATGTCTTTTTAACAGAATGTCTTATGCTACTTTGAGTAGATGCCTAATAATGCTTTTGCTGGATCAAATGGTATTTCTATTTTTAGCTCTTTTAGATATCTCCAAATTCTTTTCCACAGAGGTTGCACTAATTTGCAGTCCCGCCAGCAGTCTAAGAGTGTTTCTATTTCTCTACATCTTCGTCAGCATTTGTTGTTTTGGGAATTTTTGATAGAGGCCAATCTCACTGGGGTTAAGTGAGATTGTGGTTTTGATTTGCATTTCTCTAATGATTAGAGATGTTGAGCATTTTTTATATGTTTTTTGGCCATTATTCTATCTTCTTTTGAAAAGTTTCTGTTCATTTCCGTTGCCCATTTATTGATGGGGTTGTTTGATTTTTTCTTGTTGATTCTTTTAAGTTCTAGTTAGATTCCTGTTATCAGACCTTCATTGGATGTGTAGAGAGCAAATATTTTCTCCCCTTCTGTAGGTTGTCTATTCGCTCTAATGATAGTTTCCTTGGCTGTACAGAAGCTTTTTAATTTGATCAGATTCCATTTGTTTACTTTTGTTACTAGAAAAAATAATTCTTCACTTTGTATGGAACCAGAAAAGACCTTGTATAGCCAAAGCAATCCTAAGTAAAAAGAACAAACTGGGAGGCATCAGTCTTCCAGACTTCAAGCTGTACTACAAAGCAATAACAATCAAAATAGCTTGGTATTAGCACAAGAACAGAGACACTGATCTTTGGAACAGGTCTGAGAGTCCAGAGATGAAACCATCTGCATATGGTAATCTAATCTTTGATAAATCAGACAAAAATATACATTGGGGAAATGAATCTCTTTTCAATAAATGGTGCTGGGAAAACTGGATAGCTACATGCAGAAGAATGAAACTGGATCCCTACCTCTCATCTCTCACAAAAATCCACTCAAGATGGATAACAGACTTAAAGCTAAGGCATGAAACCTTAAGAATCCCAGAAGAAGATGTTGGGAAGACCCTTACTGACATCGGCCTAGGCAAAGAATTTTTGAAGAAGACCCTCTCCTGTAATCTTTGATTGATGGTAACACTCTTCCATTGCTCCTGTTCCCACACTAATTGTGGTACAACAAAATAGTGCTTCCTCCCCCACAAAGATACTCACATCAAATCCCTGGAACCTGAACATTACCTTATTTGGAGAAAGGGTCTTTGCAGATGTATTTAAGTTAAGGATCTTGAGAGAAGGAGGTAATTGGATTGTCTAGAGAGAGAGAGAGAGAGAGAGAGAGAGAGAGAGAGAGAGAGAGAAGCAGACATACAGAAGAGAAGACAAACGTATAAGAGAAGGCAACATGAAGTTGGAAGCAGAGATTGGAGTGATGCAGCCACAAGTCAAGAAGCCAAGGGGTGCAGACAGCACCAGAAGCTGGAAGAGGCAAAGTTCTCTTCTAGAGCCCTTGGAGCAAGCAAGGACCTGTCAACAGATATGTTGATTTCAGATTTATGGCCTCCAAAACTGTGAGAGAATAAATTTCTACTGTGTTAAGCAACCAGGTTGTGGTAATTTGTTATAGCAGCAACACACACACACACATTTATACAATATTTGGACCAATACTATTAATATTAGCTTAATTTACTCTTAATCTTAAAGTTATGTTGGGCTACTGTATGTTTTCCAAAACATTACCATTGGAATAACTCAAGATCAGCTTGAGGAGAATATGACAGATGATGATTCACAGGATCTGGTTCCGTTTGACAACTTGACATGGTATTCTAGTTATCTCTTACTACTTAACAAGTCACCCTGAACCTTAGTGGCTTAAAACAAAATCATGATTTTCTCTCTTGGTTTGTGGATTGACTGAGCTCTGCTGGATTGTTCTTACTTTGGGTCTCTCATGTTACTGAAATCATATGGCTGCTGGGACATGAGTGATCTGACAGTTTTATTGGGCTGAATATTTCAGATGACTCATGGCTGAAAGTTCATTCTAGCTTTCTGCTGGGAGCTCAGCTGGGGTTGTTGCTTTGGGACAACATGTAGCTTGGGCTTCTCATAGGATGGCATCTAGATTCCCAGAGCGAGCATCCCAAAAGAAAGTTTTCTAAGAAAGAAGAAACGGTAGTGTCAGGTCAGAAAAGCTATGACTTGACAGTGCCATTCTACTACATTTTATTGGTTAAGAAGTACAATTCTAACCCAGATTTAAGAGGGTGGAGAAATTAACCCCTCCATTTGTTGTTGAGGGAATATCAAGGTCACACTGCAGAAGAGCATGTGAGATGTGAAATATTTTTGTGTCCATCTTTGGAAAATACAATATTTTATGCATAGTAATCAGGCTCATGAATAACACCAAATTCAGGAAAACTATTTGTGCTTGAGAAAAAGAGATTAAAATTCAAAGGCACTTTGAGAAGATAAGCTTTTATAGGAAAGACTCCCCGTTTAATATGGTATCTGGCTACAGCCTCAATTACAGCCTCTCTCCTTGTCTCCCAACTTTCCACTAAAAGAAGAAAAAAAAAAAACAATTGCATATCTGGGATTTGATTCATGTTATAGAATACATGTAAACAAACAGGTAGGAAGACCCTGACTGCCATTACTATTGTCTGTTCCTGGACCCAGATCCCCAGGATCTGAATCACTCAGAAAATTAGGCAGCTTTCTTCCCACCCCAAAGGTGCTGAATTGCCTGCCTCCTTGTCATATCCTCAACCTTCAACTACTACTCCTTCCTACTAAGTTAATACTCTTATCAAAGATATTTCCTCCAGAATATACCTGGACAAGAGTTGGGGAAGGGAAGTGGTTCAGAACTGGTGGTGCCATATAGCATATGGACAGTGTGATACTAAAAAATAGAGTATTTTGGGTGAGGCTTGAAACATGGGTTGGAGTTGAGGTTTTTCAAAAGTAATATAGCTCTAGGCAGTGCAGGTAGGCAATGATGCTGTTTCCAGAGAGCAGAGGTGAAAAAAATGAAAACTTTCAAGAGCTGGGAGCTCATCTGAGAGAGAAACACATCAGTCTGCCCTCCAGCTATAAATGTGAAAAGAGAAATGAAACATCTCCCAAGTAGACAGAGAACAGACTCCATCAGAGTTCTGTGGACAAACATTGCATACAAACAGAACTTGTCTTATTCAAATAGAACAGCAGGGTCCTAGAAGAATCAACACTAAAAATGATCTATAGCAAAATATAGAAGAGCATTTCAAGAAGTTGTATGATATTTTCATCAGAGTTCAACAATATACAAGTATCATAAAATAGGAAGAGGAAAAGGAAGAAAGAGATGCAAAGAGATGGACAAGATAAAAAACATGGAAAGAAAACCTTATTTTTGTTTTCCCCCTTTAAATTTCTAAGCTAATTAAACTTAAGTAAACATTTCTCAAGGATAAACCAATGTTTTAAATTTAAGAAAAAATAAAAACAGGACACTCAGCTACAAGATGGGAAATAATTGGTGGAACTAATAATGGTATAAAGGGACAAATGGCCTTGGGCTATTCTAAATGTTTTAGTGTTTTATTACTAAATCAAGTACATCAGCAATGTTAGAGATTTAAGGACATGAAAACACTCTACCATAATGTTTTTATTGATCAGTTTCAGCTAATTTAGTGTTTAACATTTTAGGATGGATGTTTTGGTAAAGGTAGAAGTAAAGATTAATAAAAGATGAAACTACTTGGAAATATTTAGTCTACAGAATGCAATGTTAAATTAAATTTAACATTTAATTAAATGCAATGTTAATTAAATAACCACAGATGTTTTTGTGACTAGAAATAGGCAGATTTCCCATTATTTTTGTGAAATCTGGCTTCAGAAGAAGTATGGTGATCTTAGAGCAGAAAGAGTGATCAAGAACAGCCTCACCCTCTTTAGAAAGTGAAGGCTTAGGGGTACTGGTGGCAATAGTTGGCTGGTGCCTTGGGACAGGCAGAGAGGCTACAGGCAGCTGCAGAATGATGAAACTTTAGGGCTTGGGGAGCAGAAAGAGAACAAAAATGGCTACAGAGAAAGAGCAAAGGACTTGTTGGTGGTGAAATAGGGTTTGGAATTTTGGCAATAAACACATAGCTAGAATGGGATTAGGTTCAGTCATGGCTGTAGGCATGAGGGCAATTCATATTCTATAATTTACTGTAAAATATTTTGGCAAAGGCAATCACATGACATAGAGGAAACATCTCTATTCACAGGTCTTTTAAAAGGGCACCTGCATTGTTGAGCCATGCACAGCAATGAAACAGATAACTTATTTTCCAAAGCACGTGTGCTCAGCATCCATATGCATTAAGAACATTTATTCTATGACACTTTTAATATCTTGCTTAATGACACAAAAATTTATTTTTATTCCCAGCTGTTTTCTTAACCAAAAACATTGATGGAATCTGAAAAAAAGGTAACTTCAGCTTCAGAGAACTTAGCAAAATTCTATAAATCTGTAAAGTTTTTTTCATGGTTTCTCTTTCTAGTATTTAGGCAATTCTGCCTCTATTTACATTTATCTATATGCTCTTCTGAAATCCCATGGGTTAAATAAATCTGTAAAATAGGCTAACTCAGAGGTATAGTTCACATGATTTTTTATTAACTTATAGAGTGAAAATACCTTTACTTTCCTCTTATGTCTTCTTGAGTTAGCTCAGAAAATGTGCTTCCAAGCTTTACAATACTTGAAGTGGCCCCTAATGGTGTGTGGCGGTCCAGTGACAGTTAAAGCTTCTCTGAGCTGAGTTTAAGAGGCAAGGCTACTTTAAACTGTCTGGCCCAACTGCAAGATGTATGAAAACTTCCTGTTATAATCCCTGCATTACTGCTGGACTTCATTTTAGCAATTAGCTTCAACTATATTTTTCTTTTCTCTTATGTTTTACAGAAATATTGGAGTCAGCATAGGATTTAGGGTATACATTTCCAAAGCTAATTATGTGCCATGGAGATCACTTAGTGCTCTTAATGTGTCACGGCTCTTTTTAAAAATATAATGAGAGCTAGGGGCCATCTCCTCTGAGCAAAAGCAAATAGACATCAATTTTGTATACAGTTTTTAGAAAGTTCAGAAATCCCTCTGCTCAGCTATGAAATAGTTTCAAATGTAGTCCAAGTCCATATTTTTAATTTTTTTTCAATTCCTTATTTTGTATTTAGAAAACAGGTAAGCAAATGGACAAAGGTTTATTCAAGGTCAGCTTATTCACAATTATGTTGAAGTGAGCTTAATTTCAGTTTCCATTAAATAAATACATTTTTTTCCTCTCCTCTGGATGACTTTTGACCTATTTAGACAGCTGATTCGACTTAGGTGTATTTTATCGTGGCCAATATGTGTGTTTGATTAAGGCAGACTGATCACCCTCTTCTTCTCCCCAAGTTGGACGGGGAGATTGTGCAGATGGGAGGGAGTCAACTTCCATTTGTGCATCATCCAAGCCATCGTACTTGTATTTCCCTCCTGAAGTCATACTCAACTCATTGAAATACTCATTTAATTGGAAATAAATGCTGTTTGTGAATCTCATGTTAAAAAATTCATGCTTACTGATTCAGAGACACTTCCTTTAACAATTCCTAACCCTAATCTAGTATCTATTCATAATGTTTTATATCTTTATTCCTTTTGTTTGGGCAAGCATTCATATTTAAAATTTCTGTCATACTTTGTGGTTGTATATCCCATCCTGGTTTTTCCTTTTAAAGTAATAAGTCAACCATACTGCTCTGATATTTTTATTACATAGTATCAACTTTCTCCTGATTTGCAGCAATTGCTATTTAGGAACTCTCTGATCAGTAGCCAATCTGTTCTGCTACATCCTTTCCTCTGGTTACTATAACAACTGAAGAGCTGGTCAAAAATTCATATCTAGTCTCCTTATAATCCAGACAGAGGCCTTCCAGAAATACCAGCATGCCTAAGGAGTTATTTAAGGAACAACAGCAGCAAAATCAACAGATGATTTTCAGTGAGAATGTTTATAGAATGTGTATAGACTTAGAATTGGAAAGGGCCTTAGGATTCATCTACTCCTCCTTCCTGCCCAATTCAGGAAGTCATCTGTATTTGATCACTAGCAAGTGGCCTTCTAATCTTGGAAACTTCCTGACAGGACATCCTCACTCTTTGGTGCAGCCTATTTAGCTTTAATGATTATAAAGTTCTTTCTTGTGTTTGTTAGCAATATGCTTCCCAGTAATTTCTACACACTGATTCTTGTTATGTCATGTGAGATTTCACAAAGCAAGTTGGGCTCATTTTTAATTTCCCAAACATTCAAATATTAAAGACAGATATTATTGAAATGGTCATCTCAATTTGCCTGCCTGGGATCCATTTCCCTTTCTTCCCGTAATAACTCAGTTTCTCAATGGGAAATTACCTTCATCCTGTTTCATAGAGAAAGAAACTGAGTCACAATGAAGTTAAATGGCTTGCTTAGGCCATGCAACTGGTGAATGGAGGTAATGAGATTCAGATCTATCTTTATGTAATTCCTACTAATGGGATCCACCACACATGAACAGTTCAATCACAGAAAAGGTTATGATCTTAATCCAGAAATATAGCCAGTACCTAAACTGCTCTCTCTCTCACACACACATACATATATCTATCTTTATTATAGCTTTTAAATGTGATGTATTTTAGTCTTTGCAAATTGTTTAACGAGCCAATGTACATGCAGCAACTTTTATCAGTGTTTAGTGAATCACTGTACTGAAGAACATTATCATGATTGACAACAGAGCTATTATATGGAAAAGTGTATTCTAATATTTTATTGCCTATTTCATATTTTGTGAACATTTAGAGAAAACATATTGCAATTATTTGCAACAAATTTTGCAGTTTCACAATAGATTAGAATTGGAACAAACTATTAATGGATGGCAACTGTGAGAAAAGGAATTGGTATTTTGTTCATTAAATTCAATACCTAAACTGTGTCATGGTTCTGTCCTATTTGTTATAAACAAGTAAGGTCTCAATGATTAATCTTTAAGTGACTAAAAATCCCAGCAAAATAAAATGTTCTTTATTTGAAGTTAGAGACGTTCTTCAATGTATTTTGGGTTCTTTGGCTCTGTTTTGCTGACTTTTTGGTGTTTGGCCTCCAACTGAACTTATTTTATCTCTTTTTTTTAATATTTCAAATATTTGTTGTTATAAAAAGATGTACATGGTTCGTTGAGTACAAAAGCAATTTCCCTACTGAGCATATAATTCCAGTTTTATGAACATACACTGTTATCTTCTATATTACATCTATGCATGTACTGAAACATCTCTGGAAGCTTATATGCTAAAGCATCATAATGAATACTTGTTGATTTACATATTTTATCTCTTGATCATTAGCTTATTTTTTGTGAGTTGGCTGCGAGACTTGTGTCCCCAGGCAAAAAAAAATAATCAGCACTTTGTAAACTCTGCAGATTTACCTGGCCATGAATTTTAGCAGATCGAGGGCAGCTTGGCAGAGGGGTTAGGCATAGCTCCCTGGCTGCCGTCTGTTGCTCTGTCACATTGTGTTTGTCTGTTGCACCAGCAGGTGTCATACTGGGTTGCACTTTCCCACAGAAACACATCAGGCAAAAATTCCAAATCATTTCCTATTCCATAAAGTCTAAATATAGAACATTAGCCTCAAGCATTCTACCATATAGAAGTGGTAAGTTGTACCATCTTAATTACGAACGTGTCAAATATGAAGGCATTTCCCCCCTCCCAGGTCTATCATGGGAAGCGTGCAGAGTTTAGTGTTGTAAATGCAGCCAGTCTGCCATCTTTAAAGAGGTCAAAGATTTTGCTGTGCTAGGATTGAGGTTGCCTTCCCGAAGTGATATGCATTTAACTCCATGGTTCTCATCAGACTCACCTGGAGGGGGCTGCTTGCAACAGAGATTGCTGAGCCCTGCCCAGAGTTTCTGAATCTGTATTCTCAGATGCTACTGAGGCTGGGACGAGGTTTTGAGAGCTACAGCTTTAACTTAAGGGTTTGTTTGCACTTGGCAGACTTGCCCAGTTGGATGAATTAGGTTTACTTTGTTTCCTTCTTCACCATTTAGCACAACAGCCCAGCATTTGCAGCTTTGAAGAATAGCTTGCTTTAGGACGCCTTCTTAAAAATAAGAGCATGAGTTAAAGTCACATTTCAGATATTCAGTTACATGTTAAGGTTTTTGAATGCAAGTTACAGAAATGGTTTTAGCTAACTTAGATCTACTGCAACAGACATTGTAAGATTCCCACCTAGATCCCCGCTTCCAGCTAGTGCGCCCATTCTCTGACAGCTAAAAGTGCTGTGGATAATGGCTTACAGTTGTGACTTTCTTCAGAGACTTGCCTTTGGTGGTGAGAGCTGCCTCTCCCAGAGCTGCCTAGGAAGTTTCACACCCACTTCTCCTTCTGGCGTAGTCACTGATTGAGTGATATGGAGGCACAAAAGTCCCCTTAACTTAAAGTGGGACATTCTGTGTTGTAATTTACAGCCTGCAGTTGTGATGTCCAACATAGTGCTAAGCACATGTGGTTATTGAGGCTTTGAAATATGGTTAGTCTGAATTGCGATATGCTAGAACTGTAAAATATACACTGATTTTGAAGACTTACTAAGAAGGAAAGAATGTGAAATATTTCATTAAAGATTTTATTTATACTGATTACCTATTCAAATGACAATATTTTGTATATTTTGGGTTAAATAAAATATATTAACATAATTCACCTATTTCTTTTTACATATGTGGCTCACATTATATTTCCATTGGGCAATGCTGGTCTAGAGCCTCCACAGCCACAGGGGGCAAGCCAAGGATCCACTTTACTTGAGACTAAATGTATCTCTAGAAAAAAATCAAGTAGATGAGTAGAAGGCTGAGAGCTGCTCAAAGAAAATTCATGCTCCCTTAGCCAGTTTCTGTATCTGAACCAATTCTTGTACCCAGAATCCTGCAACTAAGGGAGAGTCTGTATCCCGATGAGGAAGGACCCTACGACACTACGACAAAGGTATACAGTAATATATGCATTTGATTTCCTCATTCCTTCCTCTAAAGACACTTGCAGTCATTTACTGGGGTAAAAATGAACTAGGGAAAAGAGAATACTCATACCTTTTGAGGGCTGTTGGATACAGGGTTTGAATTGCCACTGATACCAGGGATCTCAGAGCACCATCATTGACCCCTTGTTAAAATAGGGGCATGTCAGGGTCCAGTAATAAATAGAACTCTAGCTCACATCCATCTCACAGTGGGTCCATTAGGTCCAAGGACACACCTAGTGGTTATTTCTTTAGTTCCTAAATATATATGCATAATGGAACACTCACATTTGTTCTTTGCTCTGTTAAATCCAAGCTATTTTAGCCAGAAAGGCCAAGTAGTATCCCTAAAGCTGCCTCCTCCCTATTCCTGCCAATGCAGGAAGTCAAATAATAATACATCCAAGGGAAAATGACAGAAATTAGCACCATACTCAGGGACTTAAAGGTTGAAGGTACGATGGTGTCAATCATATCTTTAATTTACTGGGCTGAAAGTAGCAAAAGCTGGATGGATCATAACATATACCAGTGGATTACCATGTATCTAACCAAGTAGTAGTCCCAACTGAAATCTCTAATAAATAGTTCGTAGCTATTGATCTTGGGAATGCATTCTTTCTATACCCATAGGAAAGAAGAAGTGATTTGTCTTCACATTAAACAGTCAAAAGTATATGTCACAGTCTGTCTCCAGGTCAATGTTAACTCTTCCACCTGCTGTACAACATAATCTGAATGGAACCAGACATGCTGGACATAATTCTTATCATCACTTTCATCCAATATATTTATGGCAACATGTTAAACAGAACTGATAAGCAAGAAGCTATAAGCCCTTAGAATGCCTGATAAACTCATGTACCCAGAAGGTGGGAGATAAATTCCACAAAAATTCAGAGGGCTGCCACATTGGTGAAGATGTTATGGGTTCATGGAGCTGAAGTATGCTGAGACCTCCTCTCCAAAACAAAGGATAAGATGTTGGATCCTGTAGCTTCTACCATTAAGAGAGAAGAAAAATTCTTGGTACTCCTTTTTGGTTTTCTGAAGTAGCATTTAAGAATACTGATATGACCATTTATTGGGTAAGGTGAACCTCTGCTAGTTTTGAGTGGGATCTCGAGCAAGAGAAGCCTGTGTAGCAGGTCTAGGATGCAGTTCAAGTAGCTCTGCTACTTGAGTTATATGAACTATGGTATCAGTGATATATTTGGCAGAAAAAGATGCCACTAGAAAAGTCCCAGTAGAAGAGTTGCAGGGCAGAACCCTAGGATTCCAAAACAAGGCTATTCAATCTTCTGCAAAGAACTGTACCTGACTCATGAAATACTCTCAGAGTGCCCCTGGGATATAGGAGGGACTGAGCATCTGAGCATAGGACATCAAGTGGCCATATGGCCAAAGTTGCCCATCAAGAGTTGGGATCTTATCGAACTCTTCCTTTCACAAAGTTATAGCAGCAATCTACAGCAAGATTGTAAGATCCATGCAAGATGGAAGACAGCCTTGAGAATTTTGAGGGTCTTGGGCAAGTCTAGAGGTGTAGTCAAGCTGCATGAAGACTTGATGCACACCCCCCATTATCAAAGTTGCTCAGATACTTATCCCTTAGTTCACACATATGACTCATAATGGGCATTTCCTATGGTCTGTGGACAAAGGAGTTTAAAAAAAAAAACCCAACAAACATAAACGAGCTTGATTCACAGATTGCTTGACTTGCTATGTTGGTGTAAACACAAAATTGATTGTTTTAAACTACTGCTGCACTCAGGGATGGCCCAGAAAGACTGGGTGTGGGGGAAATTCTCCCAAAGGGCAAATCTCTGGATAGTGAGTCTTATCAACTCTGCGTGGAAAGAGAAGAAGCCCAAGGTAGGGTATACATGGCAGTGGCAAATGGCTTAGCTGGTTGGTCAGGGGCTTGGAAGGAGCAAGATTGGAAGACTAGGGTTAAGGAAATAAAGAGATAGCCATATGGGTAGACATGCGGGAGTGGGCAATATATAAAGATTTTTATATGCACACCAGAGAGTGTCCATTCCAGAAGAGGCACTAAAAATCCACATAAGAGAGCTTTGAAAACATGAGTTTCTTTTTGAAAATTAAAAGGGGCTATATATGCAATGCCTAAACTATTTTGATAGTTTTTGTGATTTAAGGATGCAGTCAGGGAAAATAAAAATACTAGGTGTAGTGATTAGGATAGAGACTAGAAAACAGAATTTCAGACTCCTCAATACAGTGAAATTAAGCACTGTGAGTTTTATTATTTTAGGTACCAAACAGAGTATGACTTCAAAAAATTTACAATCAGTTTTCCATGTTGCAGACAGAAGACCTCAAGAAGTGTTTGGGATAAGTTTTCTAGCTACCAAGGTCTTAGGATACTTTACAAAATATTGTAACGTTCTTAGAATATTATTTTAGTTATTTGAATAGCGTGGAAAGGGATTTAAAAATCTTTCTTCATAATTATGTCTAACTCTTTTAATTTTGGGTCCTAAGAGAAAACTTCTGAGACCTAAATTACCCTTCACTGAATGTGGTAGGCAGAATGATGCCTCCTCCAAAAATGTCCATGCCCTAATCCCCAGAATCTGTGACTGTTACCTTACATGGCAAAAGGGACTCTGGAAGTTGATGAAGGTTAAAGACCTTGAGATAGGGAGAGTAGCCTGCATTATCCAGGTGGGTCCAATCTATTTAATAATTACATGGGCCCTTAAAAGCAGAAAATGTTTGCCAACTGTGGGTAGAGAGATGAGACGGTAGAAGAAGGAGGAAGCATTCAAAGTGGAAAAGACAAACCTTTGTTGCTGGCTTTGACGATGGAGGAAGGGGACCATGTACCAAGGGATGTGGCTGGCCTCTAGAAGCCAGGAGTGGGTGTCAGCTGACAGCCTGCAAGAAAATGGGGCTCTCAGTCTTATAAGGATCTGAATTCTCCCAACAACTTGGATAAACAACAAGATGAATTTTGCCTTTGATCTTTCAGAAAGTAATGAAGCCCTGCCAATACTTTGCTTTTAGCTTGGTGAGATCAGGTTGGATTTGTGACCTACAGAAATGTAAAATAATAAATTTGCATTATTTAGACCACAAAATTGTGGTAATTTGTTACTACAGCTCACAGATAACTAATAAACTGGACTTTTCCTGGTGTTTATCTACTCATCTGCAAGTAGGGATAATACTGTCTCCCTCTCTCACTGAAGACAAAATGAGGCATGAAGCAGTGCCTGGAAAACTTTAAAATGCTGTACAATCAGGTATT
This sequence comes from Lepilemur ruficaudatus, assembly GCA_963574885.1. Lineage (NCBI taxonomy): Eukaryota > Metazoa > Chordata > Mammalia > Primates > Lepilemuridae > Lepilemur > Lepilemur ruficaudatus. The sequence continues at coordinate 37,724 of CAUYRT010091947.1, read as the reverse complement.
ATTAGGTTTAGAACCAGCTGCTGGAATACTCTCAGAGAAGGTCTTGTTGGTGCAAATAGCCAATTATCCTGATTGTTTCCAGTGCTTGGAAATGCAATTTAAAGTAAAAGAAATATTTCAAATTCGGTTTTGGTACATTAACATTTGACAGTATCTAGACCTAATGAAATCATAAGAATAAACACAGAAAGCCTTTAGTGAAGAATATACACTTGTCACAATAGGAATATAAGACCAAGAACAAAACTAGTATTATTTTAATGTAACTCTTGGCTGCTAGAGAGAAAAGTTAATTAACATGTGCTACCCAAGAACCAAATAGTAGATTCATCTCCATTTTAATTTATTGAGTTTGATTTGATTATAATGATTATCTAGCAACAATAGCTACTTGGTATTATCAGTTTCTTTGCTCTGATTTCTTAATCAGCGAGGCAATGCAAAATAGCTGCTTATTTCTTGCACATGGTCAATTACGTTGGCTCATTTATTTTGGAAGGGACCACAGAGCTCACTTAGGTAGGTGGATGGGCTACCTCTTTGCTTTTGGGGATAATCACTTCCAAAGAAACTTTGAAAATTTAGGGCAGTTTGTTCTGATTTTTTTTTAAGACAATCAGAAACTAGGTGGTTAAGTATCTTAGGGAATATTTATTGCAAGGAAGCTATTCAAGCTAGTTCTAGTGAAGTGAGGGGATATTAATTTTAAAGATTCAAAAGGCAGCTTTAAGGGTATAAAAACTGAAATATAGGTACGTTTGTGAAATCAGGAATTGGGAAGCCAGAGACCAAGGCTTCCTCATCCACCTTTAATGAAGTTTTTGGTCTTTTGTCTTTGCCTCTAAGTACTTGTTCCACCTTCTTGCTTCTGGCTACAGACCACCTGCTCAGTTGTTGGCATGCATATGGCTAAAATTGACTATCTCGGGCTGCTTCTATGTGCATGGAATTCAACTGCACATCTCATTCCCCTCTCCCAATTCCTGCCATACCATATCTGTGCCTCTTAGTTTAAATTAAATATAGACAATATGATTGATCACTAGCTGGTTAAAGCACTGAATACTTTTAGTCCAATGAATATCCTTAGTTCAGTGAGCTGTGCTGTTGAGGTCACATGGTACAAATTTGGCTGTGGAGATCAGTAGGTAGTTCCCAGAGAAGAGGGCTATGGGGAGCCAGGAACCCTAAGACATGTCTCTTTTATTTATCACAATTAAAGCTTTAATTTCTTGCACCTGAAAAATGAATCAATTTTCTATTAGGTTAATGCCCTAGACCAAAGTTTTTCACTATTTGACTTTAAAGCATTACATAGTCCCTCTTTTTTTTTTTATCAAGCTAACGATTAAAGTGAGTATAATATCTTCTCTGTAATATATATGTCTCATAAATATTTTTCAAATTAATAGAATTTTTGTCCTTTGTGATTTATAATCATAATTTTTCTTATAGTTATTCCCATTAAGGCAAGAAATAATATGTATTCATGGTTTGGATTATGCCAAGATTGTTTATTTTGTTTTCTTTAAGAAAGAACTGTTGTATTGTGTGCATTGTCTTGGGCTATTTTGAAAACTGTGGAAGTTTTTTTTCTCCTTCCTGAGGGTAGGAACTCACTCTGAGTTTTATCTGTCCTCTGGGACACATAATATCAGCTTCAAATATACATTGTTGTATAAATAGTGAATCAAGGAAAGGACTTGCAAGTTAGCAATAAGAATCCGAGTTCGTACAGTCCCAACATGTAATACTGAAACAAAAATCTAAATTCCTCATTTTAGGGAAAACTTTACCCTACTTTACCTGTGATCTTTCATTAAAAGAACATTAAATGGTATTTTGAGCAGTGCAACTAGAAATTTTTATGAGACTAGTAATATTGTGGAAAGTATCTCTAAGGCTGTTTAAGTTCTAGAATTCTAATTAATTTGAAGTTTTTGGAGAAATTGATTACAAAAGGATTTACTGATATAATTTTACTCCCATCTGGAGTACTCCCAACTGGAGTATTAGACAAGACCACAAAGGACTGATCCAGAATTAAGTGACTGACAGCAATGACAACATCAACTGGCATGAAGTTACTTTCAATATGGTTTATTTCTGAACCATTAAATAGAATAAGTGACATGAAGGATACAAATGAGCAAATCAATACACTCCTCACAGCATCTGTCTATGTTTTCATGGAGACGACTCTGATATTTGGTGCTCATCGTAGGTTGCATGGACTGAGCAATCCACAAGTTCACAAAAGCAAAGAAATTATGCATTGTTACTTTCATTTTTTTTCCTCCTTTTTGCTGGAGAAGGGACTAAAATAAGTTATTGCTGCTATTGCTAAGGTTATATAATTCCATGTTCCAATTCTTACTGGTATACAGTACACCTATCCATGGCCTACCATGTTAAACTGTTCTATTTTTAATTTTACCTTTAGGAAATTGAGGTCATGAAAAAGAAATCCCAAAACACTATTGTCAGGTTCTCCATTAGACTGCACATTCTGGAGTCATATTAAATGAATTTAGATCCTGAGTTTGCTAAGCGTAAAAACTTTGGCAAGTTACCTAACTTCTTTTTGTCTCAGTTTTTTCAATTTTAAAATCTAAATAAAAGAATTTCTGATTCCAAGTATGACCAAATAATGGGTATCAGAAATACTCTCCTACAAGAAACAATTGTAATACTGGAAACATGTACAAAGCATCTGTGTTTGGACATTGGACAATAGGCAGTAGAATGCAGTAGTCCTCGAGTGAAGGAAAACACATGAAGTATTTCACCCCAGCTTTCTGATTAGAGGCACCTTCCAAATTGTAGAAAATGTAAGTGGAACTCAAACAGAGATCAACCGTTTAGCTGGGCTAAAGAAACAGATAGGCTTTGGGACTTCTGGGGTGATGAATTTGTAGGACAGAAAATAGGAGTGTGAGGAGCAGATACATATGCAGACAAGAAGGTACATAAATCTGCATAGGGATCCCTTTGAAAGTTTGGCTGAATACTTAGCTGTGTGAGGTCGGAGCAAGATTCCATGAGACCTGGAAAAAAGAAGCTATTAGGGGACTGTGGGCTTCACATAGACTCTAGATACTATATTGTTCTTGGAGATACTGGGCTTGGGTTCAGTGTAGACACTTCACTGAACACCCTGGATATTTCACTGATATCACAGAAAAGTCAGACCTTAGGCGTAGGACAAATCTAATCCTGGAGTGAGGAGTACTCTCGATGCCTAAAACCAAGTTCCAATAGGATCAAGTCGATCTATCTGTATATTAACTACACGCCTGAGATACTCTTTAAGATAACAAATCCAAACTCTCAAAAATGTATCATTCAAAATGTTCTGCACACAATAAATAGTAGACACATGTAAAAGGAAGAATATATAACCTATAACCAGGAGAATAAACAATCAATAGAGATAGAATCAGAAATGACACTGATGTTTAAATTATTATACAAGGACTTCAAAACAGCTATTAAAATATGCATGAGGATTTAAAAGAAAATATGGACAAATTAATGAGTAGGTACGGAATAGCATCAGAGAAATAGAAGCTATAGAGTAAACCAAATGGGAATCATTAAACAAAAATACAGTATGTGAAGTGGAAATTTTTCTGGATGTACTTTGAATGATACATTAGACATTATAGATGAACAGATGAGGAAACGTGAAGAAAGGTTGATAGAAACAACTCAAACTGAAGTACAAAAGAATAAAAAAATGACAAAAAATGAAAAGAGATTCAGTGACCTGTGGGATAAAATTAGGTGATCTGATATACATGAAATTTGAGTTCCAGAAAAAGAGGAGAGAATGACACTGAGGCAGAAAAAAAAAATTGAAAAGAAGTATCAAAATTCTTCATACTTGATGAAAAATATCAATACACAGATCCTAGACCCTATATCCCAGCAGAATAAATGTAAAGAAATCATACCTAAGTATATCATAGTCAAAATGCTGAAAATCAAAGATAAAAGGGAAATATTTTAAAAAGCTAGAGAAAAAGAATGCATCTCCATGTAGGAGAACAATAATAAGAATGATCTATATTTCTCATCAGAAACAATGCAAGCCAGAAGAAAATGGAACTACACTGTTAATGTTCTGAAAGAAAAATAAAATGAATGCAGAAGAAAGAAAAATACATAGATCAATGAAAGAAAATAGAAAATTCAGAAAGAGACCCATACCACAGTTAAATTGTCAGTTAATTTTGGCAAAGGCATGATAGCAATTCAATGGAGGAAAGGAAAGTCTTTTCCCCCCACCAAATGATATTAGAACAACTGAATATCTATAGAGAAAAAAATGAACTTTGATATCTAACTGACACTTAACATAAAAAAAGAAAGACGTTGAGATGAATCATAAACCAAAACATAAGAGTTAAACCTATAAAATTTCTAGAATAAAACATAAGAGAATATACCTTTTTTACATTGGTTTAGACAAAGTTTTCTTACACAGAACACTGCAAATATTCACCCTAAAAGAAAAAAATGATAAATGGGCCTTATCAAAATGAAAAATTTCCACTCATTAATAGACTCCATTATGGTAATGAATAGCTGAGCCACACACAGGAAGAAAATGTTCATGTTACATAACTCTGACAAAGGACTTATACCCACAATATACAAATAACCCTCACCATTCAATAATAACAATACAAACAGCCTCACTTAAAAATAACAAAGAACTTTAACAACAGACACTTCACAATGGAAGAATACCAATGTTCACTAAGCAAATATGAAATATAAAAATATGTTTAACATCACTATTCATAATGGAAATAAAAACTAAAACAAAAATGAGATATTACTACAAACGCTGAAGAATGAAAACATTTAAAAAGGGCAACAACACCAAATGTTGATGAAGGTGTGGAACAACTGGAATTCTCATACATTGTTGGTGGAAATGTCAAATGATAGCACCACTTTGGGAAATTGTCTCATGGTTTACTATAATACAAAACAAACAATTATGGCACAATTCTAATCCTAGATCAAGAGAAATGAAATGATATATCCAAAAATATTTGTAAAGGAGTATTGACAGCAGCTTTATAATAGCTCAAAACTGGCAGTAACACAAATGTCCAACAATAAGATAATGGGAAAACGAATTGTGTTGTATTCGTACCATGGTTTACTATGCCACGACAGAGATGTATCTTAAAAACATTAATTTGAGCAGAAGAAGACACACAAAAGAACACATACTGTATGCATTTATATGCAATTCTATAACAGGGTAAACGAAAGTCCAATGACAGAAATCACAACAATGGTTATGTCTGGAGATGGTGGTTCAGGAAAGGAAACATTTCTAGGAAGGAGCATGAAAAATTTTTTGAGATGATGGATTGTTCTGTATCTTCTATTTATTTGTCCAAACTAATTTTTCTGTATGTATATCATACCTCAAATTTAAAAAAGAAAGTGAGATAACAGTAACCATTTTATAAGAGTATTGTGGGAATTAAATTAGCTAATGCATATATATGTAAAATGATTACAATAGTGCCTGATAAATTGTAAGTACAGTGCCTGACAGATAGTGCCTGATAAATAGTAAGTAATAATTTATAAGCCTTAGAAATTACTATTATAGTCTATGTTGCCATTTCTAATGCTCCATTCACTTAATGTACTACTATGTGGTTTTGCACAAATATTAAACCCATAGAATATATTTAAGACTGTTAGAAATAATACCTCACATTGCATACAAAGAGACTTTCCTGATATTATTTAGTTCTTCTCAAAAGGCATTGCAGCCGTTTCTACTCATGAAACCTCTTGACGCTCCCCAAATTCTCCATCTGTGGTTTCCCCACCAGCTGACTTCTAAATGACTACAAGTTTTCCTTTCCATTCAATTATCTAGAATTTTAAGTACAAGTAATTAATCCCTTGATCAAATGGTATAGAATTAGACTGCTTTGATTGTCCTGCCCTTCAAGGGATCTTAGGCTTCCACAGAACATAACATTTAAAGCACATTTAAACAGAACATAAGGTGGCTTAGAAAATGGTTTTGTGGTAATATCCTCAAAATGCATAGTGCAAAGCATTCATCTGGTGAAATCAAACAAAAATAATCTTTTGCCTGAATTCTATAGGGAACTTCTTCATCTACACAGCATATGAGCACTAATGTTTCATATGTATGAAAACGGTATGGTGAAAATACCAGAGAGTTACTTCAAGTGACAAATAAGAAGCAAACATTACAGTGATGATGATACAAGGGGTAATTTATTTTTTAAAAGGAACTTAGGTTTTTACCACTCTGGCTTGGGAAGGAAGCATTTACTGCCGGATGCCAAAGAGTGAAATGTAAATGGTAAAATTGCACGGTTGAAGACAACTTGTTTTTCATCTGTCTCTGACAGAGTCAGCCTCAGTGTAATATCATTACTTGGGTCTTATCTGTTTTCATAGGGGTTTCAAAGTTGAAAATAGTCTATCCACTGTGCAAAGTGTGAGTACAACTTCTGGGACAATGCTTATAAAATAGACAATAGATCAGAATAAAGATCATAGGAAATTAAAAGATCAAAATAACTTATTAAAGAAGAAAAAGTAAAGCCACATTCTAACTCTAATTTGCTTGGGCATAATTGTTTCACCTTCTTGGAAAACTAGATGCAATAAAATGTCCGCCAGTTGGCTGGCAGTAGCCTCATTACCCCAATTTCATGTAATTGCTATGTTTGATCAAGCAAGGCAGAGTAACAGCTGGCCCAGACATTAGTCTTTGCTCTCATTTTAGATAGAGAAGTTTGCAGTGTGCACAAGCAATTTTTTTTTCTACATTACCTGGGCTATGGGCATTGCATTCTCTATTCATGGTCAAAGAACTTTTGAAGCTGGACGCGATATCAGATAAGTCATGCTATGAAAGCCTTTGTCAAGAGACAAAGTTATCAAGGCTTTCCACCATTGTGTCTTTTAGCACTTGGAATTGCTCTTTTTAAAGAAGAGATTTAGTTTAAAAAAACTTATTTTTTTCCCTCATAAATCCCGTGTGTGCCAGTCTTTCCTCCTACCAGGTCTGTCCCCAGGCTGTGGCCCTGCCCAGCACCACGCCCTGGCTAGCTGCAGGGCTCTGGCAGGGGTGGGAGGACTTCATTTATCAAAAATCACACAGACACAGATCATTTTGTGTACCTTAAACAATGAGATTGTCTAAAGCAGAGATATTAAGACTCAACATTTTAACTCTGTAGTGGCAGGTTGGCCATTTGAGTTCTGAATTTTACATGATATAATTTGCCCTTCAGCAAAAACTTGTGCACAAGAATTGGCCATCCTGGAAAACTTGGCATGCCTTTGAACCTTCCCATTCATACAAATACTTGCAAGTAGAGGAGGCATAAACCAACTGGGATGTCTGAAGGGGCTTGTTCTGCTTGTCTTTATTTTTAAAGGATTTATTTTCCATTCTTCTTTGAATGAATGAGAAAGGCCAATTGAGATTAATTTTGGGAGGAAGAAGCGATGGAGAAGATCCTTTAGAACGCACCTCCAAATCAAAATTAGGATCCAAACAACAAATTCCTGGGAAAAGAGCCAACAGCTCAGAATAAACTAAGGACCATCAACCACCACTTTTCCTCACACTCCAGAGAAGTAGTATCACAATACAAAAATTTGTCAGACAAGTGGTACAAAAACTCACAAATAATCAAACACAAACAATATAAGGAATTCCCAACACAAACAATCTAAAATGCCAAGCCCTATCAATCAAATGGGAATTTTCATTTAACAGCCACTTCTCACACTCCAGACCATCTCTTCACTATAAATTCCAAAGTTTTTTCCCAAACGGACTTTGAGATGGATCTTCCTTATGTTGTAACAAAACTCATAAATAACAAACAGACAATAACAGGGGATACAAAAATGCCAGGGCCTATCAAACATATGGGGATCCAAAGGGGATAAACACCACTCCCCAAAAGGCACCACAGACGGTGGTGCCTCAAATGCCCTATCACGGGGCTAGAAAGTTCATAAATGGTAATCCAAAGGGGATAAATGTGCCCCAAATGGCTAGAAGGTTCAAAGCCCTCCCCAAATGGGTGGACTAATCTTCCCATTCTCTGGGAAACCCTCCCCAAATGGTGACCTAGTCCCCCCATTCCCTGGGAACCACAAATGAGCTCCAAATTCAAAGCGGGCTCCCTAGTTCCACTCAACCTCATGACTTCTACACCCAAAAGGCACCTCCAAACAAATGCCCTGATAGGCATTAATTTTCATTAACTGTTCATCATTTTCTGAAAGCAATTTAGGCTGGTAGGATCTCTAGAGCCAGGAAAGTAACATCCTGGTGAGGAGGTGGAGGGAGGCCAAGCTTTAGCCCTCTCCACAGCACTAAGCCTGAGAGCAATTCCACCCACCATGGTAGGTCTCCTTCAGGGCCACCAGGCATGGTATCCCAGACAGCACATAAGCAGCAGCAGTTGGAGATGCAGCTCCTTTCTGTAGGGACTCATAGGCTCTTATCATCTGAATGGCTCAAGGGAACCGCAGAATCCTTTTTTTCCCCTGCGTCACCACTTCTCCTCAGCCTCTCTCTCTCTCTCTCTCTCTCTCTCTCTCTCTCTCTCTCTCTCTCTCTCTCTCTCTCTTTCTCTCTCTCTCTCTCTTACCTAGAGATTATGGGAGACTACTTTATTCCAAGGTGACCTCTGTAGGCCCCACCAGGTTTATTATTTTTCTGGTTTTTGTATTATACAACAGAGAGAGTTGGCAGGAAAAGAGGGATGTGCACCAAGAACTCTGTCTTCCTCAGATGGCTTATAATTTCATTCTCCTTCCTCAACTCCAGTTGAATATGATTAAATGTCCAGTGAATTCTGTTGCCACTGATTTAAAGTTAACAAACTTGGTTTATTTCATTTTGCCCATTATTATCTTGTTTCTGTTACTTTCTTGATTTGTGTCACAGTCTCCTATTAAGGAGTAGTAAATCATTTCCTAGAGTAAAAAGGCAACCTGCAGAATAGGAGAAAATATTTGCAAATCATATATCTGATAAGGAGTTAATAACTAAAATGTGTAAGAAGTTCCTACAACTTGATAGCAATGAAACTAACAACCTGATTTTAAAATGGGCTAAGAATATTTTTCCAAAGGAAATATACAAATGGCCAACAGGTATGTAAAAAGATGCTTGAAGTCTCTAATCATCAGGGAAATACAGATTGAAACCACAATAAGATATCACCTCACACATGTTAGGATAGCCATTATCAAAAAGATAAAAAGTAATGAGTGTTGGTGAGAATTTGGAGAAATTGGAACCCTTGTACACTGTTGGTGGGAACATAAACTAGTGCAACCACTATGAAAAACAGTAAGGAGGTTCTTCAAAAAATTTAAAATAGAACTACAAAGTGATTCAGCAATCTCACTTCTGGGTATTTGCCCCAGAGAATTAAAATTAGCATCTCAAAGAGATGTTAGAACATCCACGTTCATTTTAGCACCATTCATAATAGCCAAGAATTTGAAACAAACTAAATGTCTATTGACAAAATGAATAGATTTTTTAAAAAATGTGGTATTTCCATACAATGGAATATTTAACATTAAAAAATGATATCCAATATGCAGAAACATGGATGAAACTTTAGGACACTGTGCCAAGTGAAACAAGCCACAATTCATATAGAACTGTGGTTGCCAGGTACTGGTGGGAGGGAAAATGGGGAGTTGCTTACCAACTGAGAAAAATTTTCAATTAGATAAGTTCTAGAGAGCTGCTGTACAACATTGTGCCTATAGATAATACTGTATTCTCAACTCAAAAATCTGTTAAGAGGATAGATCTCCTGTTAATTATTTTTACTACAATAGTAAAGTAAGTGAAGTTAATGAAGTTTCTCTTTAGCTTTGCAAGTCTCCTTTGTCAGTTTAAAATAATATTTTCTTAAATTTTTATTTATACTTTATAAAGTACTGTTTCTTTCATTGTCTTGTTTGATTTTTTTCCTTTGTCTTATCTTTTATCAATCCACTTCCACTAATAGATAGGATCACACACGTGGAAGGTTCACAGTGGTTGATTTTATTTTTTAATTTTTTTTGCTAGCCAAACAGCCTATATTTTTATTTTGCTAACAATAACAAGACATTAAAAGGAAGCAAAAGTTAGAAGAGAGAACGAAGAGCTCCTCTTATAATCCCTTCATTATCAAAACGTATTCTAAAGAGTGGACCTGATACCAGACACTTTCATGAATTTAAGCTGATATATTACCCTTCTCAAGGATATTTTCTGAGAAGCTTTATGTTTAATTGTGGAAGAAAAGATTTGTCTCTACTAATGAAATTTATGACAGAAGACAATGAGTTGAACAGTTATTTTGGGAATATCTGCTGAACTGATTATAGAGAGTCCCCGATTTCTGATGGTTTGACTTAATTTTTTTTGACTTTATGATACTGTGATAAGCATACACATTCAGTAGAAACCATATTTCGAGGATCCATACAACTATTCTGTTTTTCACTTTCAGCACAGTCTTCAATTACATGAGACACTCGGCACTTTATTATGAAACAGTCTTTGTGTTAGGTGATTTTACCCAACTGTAGGCTAATGTTAGTGTTCTGAACACATTTAAGGTAGGCAAGGCTAAGCTACATGATATTCGGTAGGTTAGGTATATTAAATGCATTTTTGACTCATGATATTTTCAATTTATGATTGGTTTACTGGGACATAACCCCATTCTAAGTTCAGGAGCATCTGTATATTTTTCCCTACTTATAATAATAATAACCCAGAGGAAACATAATTGGTAGCTGAAGGTATCATTGCCTTTGTACTCTCTTAAATGTAGGATCCTTACAGCCTTATGCTATGATTACTAAGCTAGCTGTGGGTGAAGCCATAACCCTCCACAGACATTAAATATTGAATGATAGCATCTTTTTTATTAGCAGTACAAGTCATTCTAAAGTCATATATATTTATATTTTCCATTGATGTGTTTGATCTTAACAGTGTAAATAAAATGTTCATAAGAATGGCTGTCATTCTTGACGAAAGGTTATTCTTATGATAACTGCATAGTGTTATTTTACTGAGAGGTGCCATAACTACCTTTGCTGATGTTTGTGTTTTATGGCCAATTTAATGCTTCATTGTAAATATGATTTTTTGTGCCTGGAATTGCTCATAAAGAATGACAACCCTAGTGTCTGGATTTCATTGAGATCTTACGAGAGTTGGAGTAGTTGGGTGGTTTGTATTTCATGCCAGTCATAATTTAAGGTCTGTGTAGCATAGTTTTGTTTTGAACTGCTTGGGAAAATATTCATATTCTCACACAAGCTTTCTTTCTGATAATGGCTCTGTTTAGTAGTGTAAATCAGACATAAACTTATTGACATCCCAGGATAGTTTCAAAAAAATTTACCTCCTGGTATGTTTGAAGAAGAGGGAGGAGGTCAGTGGTTCTTTTTTCAAGGAGGTATTCTGAAGTTCTTGAAACCATTATTTTCAGGTGTTTTCACTCTAAACTGGAAGTGCTTCCTCTGTGGCCTCTCCAGGTGTAGCTGGCTATACTATTAATTCATTTTCTCAACAAAAATGTGCTGAGTGCATGCTGTGTGCCAAGCTCTGTTCTAGCTCTTAAGGCTACAGCAGTGAACAAAACAAGTAAAAAACCCTGACTTGAAGTCTTCTGTTTTTAGCAGGGAGAGAGATTATAGGCAAGGTAAATAGCGTGTTAGATACTGACCAAGAGCTAAGAAGAAAAATAAAGCTGGGAAATGTTGGGAAAGGGATTGGTTTGCAATTTACTTATGGTGACCAGGGAAGGCCAACTGGAGGAGGTGACTACTGCACAAAGACCTGATGAGAGTGAGAAATAAGTTTATGTGGATGGTTAGGGGAGGATTGTTCCTGGTAGAAGGAATAGCAAGTGAAAAATCCCTGAGGCAGGAGCATGTCTGGTGTATTTGAGGAACAGTGAAAATGAGGCCAGGGGTGCCGGATTTGAGCAAAGAAGGAGATAAGAATAGAAATTGAGGCAATGACAGGTGCTGGGGACAGATTAGGTACAGCCGTGTAGGCCATGGTTCAGTCTCCTTTTACAATTCAGGAGAAACACTATCTAGGGCAAATAAAGAACTCAGTTTCCACTCTCAAAAGATACCACTGATGCTAGGAACATTCCCTGCCTACTAGGACACAAGACATACTTCTTCCCGTTAGCACTGTGGGATACCTTGGATTTCTTTTCCTAATGAAAACAAAGAGTGGTGGTTGCTTGGTGTTGTGTCTAAATTTCTTAATGAAGATTAATTCCTGAGTAGTTACAATCTCCTGGTTTCTTTGCTGTTTGTTTTGCACCCACAAAGCAGAAAGCCGTTCCATCTGCCTCCTACTATACAAGTAGTTATTGTGGCTATTCTTATGTTGTTAAATCTTGTGTCTACTGCCTCAGAGTCAGGGATTTATGGCTTTGACCGGCTTAATCTCAGTTTTGCATTTAAGATCACTCACATAGTGAGCACTCTGCATGGCACTGAACGGAATTAATTCAATGAATAGTGATGATCTAATTCATCTTGACCTAACACTTCATTTACTTGAAGACCAATAGATGAGTTAGTTCCTATAATGTGTGAATGTGTGGGGATGATGCTTCTGAGAGGAAAAGCTGGAGGGGTTGGGAGCCTCTGCCTCTGCCTGCTAAAGCTCTGTCTTTGCAAAATGTCCACTTCTCCCTTCTGATTCCTTCCCACTATTATTTAATTACTGTATTTGTTAGGGATGTGTTTTTTTCTACCAAAACATAAGTACCACAAAGAAAGGAACCATGACTATTTTATAATCAATCATTCTATCACCAGTGCTTAATGTGGTGCCATGTCCATTGTACACACTCAAAATATTTATTGAATGAATTTATTCATGAATTTAAATATTAATATAATGCATTCCCTTTGTATTCTTCTGACCTCCCTCCAAAATTTTCACATTGGGAACCCAATTCAGGACGTTCTGCTTCTTGAGGAAATTAGGTAACTCTTAAAACAGTGTACAATAAATAAGGGATAAATAAGGATGCCATCAACATACAGACTTTGGGTTGTGATTCCTTGAAAAATTCTGTGGAAGGATTTGATTCATTCACTTTACCCAGACCAATCTCTTACCACGTGGCTTGGGGGGGAAAAAAATCAACAACAACAACAACAATAATAATAGCAAGTATCTTGTGATTTAGAATATGATGTTGTATTTTTTAATGGCTAAATCTGTCTTTCAAACCTTATTCTCACATTAGAGGCTTCATTTTGTCCATTTCTCTTCACTACTTAGTACAAATATGGTACGAACTGCATGAATTTCGTGTCAAGTGAAGCTGGATGTGAACTCCTGTCTCTCCAAGTAAGTCTCAGTTTATTATTTATTTATTTATTTTACACATTGGGGGAAAATCGGTTTATCAAACATTTCATGTAACTATACCCAAGCTTTGCCAAGCTGGAAATGTGTACATTTTCTGCTTATTGATTTTTACTTTGCTCTTAAAAAATATTTTTTATTTTTTAAATTGTGTAGTGACTTTATTTTTTTATCTTTTATTTCATAATATTATGGGGGTACAGACATTTTGAAAGGCATTATTAATATTAATCACCTTAATTTCTGAAGTTATGAGTCTGTAAGAGGAAACAGAAATCAAAAAACATGAAAATGGTCACTAATTAGCTGACAATTTATAACATTAGCTCCAGTTCTTCTAACACTTTATCATAAATAATATCTATTCATCGCCATAATATCTTTGACATTTTTTCACTGGTTGTTGGATGCTGTAAACACCCCATAATACAATTCACATATGATGTGAATATTTGTGAAATTTCAAGAACCACAAAAAATACAGAAAATAATGAAGTCCAGGTGAATGATAAAATTATTCACCAAACTATAGATAAGATAAGGAGCCGAGAGAAAATTAACAAGGATGATAACAAGAACATCAGAGGAGAATAATTTGCATATTCAAGCATTAGAAAAATTGATGAATTTGGCTAACATTTTTGCAAAGGAGATCCTCTTTAGGAAAGTGTTATAAAAATTCAAATGGGAAGCAAAGGCTGCCATCCTATATATTTTATAGAAAAAATTACACATAAAAACCCAACACATAATTTATTCTTTGCTTCAATTATAGCTATGTTAAGTATAAGATAAAAATAAATATTTTTATGACTTTGAGTTTGCTTTTTTAAAGATTAAATCCAGGTCAAAAAATTCTTTTTTTAAAAACTGTATTAATTCTTATGAACTTTGCTTCCCTCCATTAACATGCTTCTTTCCAAGTAACAGTTGTCTTGGAAAAATGAGCTCTTCCTGTATTCAGTTATTTGTAGACTTCTGGAAGCCATTAGAATGTCAACTCCATGAAAGCAAATCGTAGCCAACATAATACCTTGCACATAAACACTAATGTACAATTTTCTGTGAGCTGGGCACTGATCTCAGCACTTTCTAAATATGAACTCATTTAATCATCAATGTAATTCTTCAAGGTAGGTATTATCTTTATTTTACAGAAGAGAACACCAAGGCACAGAGAAGTTAAGTAACTTGTCCAGGTCACACAGCTTGTAAGTGGTAGAGCTTGAAATCAAATCTAGGCAGTTTGGTTCTGGACTCTGGGCTCCTAGCCATTATGCTATGTTGTCTCTAGGCTGCCTCCAGATGTTCGTAGAATAATTTCAGATTTTAATATTTAATAGTCTAAGTATGGTAATGTAGTTTTCGGGTCAGATTCAAATGAGCTCTGAGGAGAGGAGATCCATTAAGGAGGCTTATGATGTCTTAGCATATGGGAAATGCTAGAAGAAAACGCAAAAAACAAAAACAAGTAAAACCCTCCCAAACTTCTCCAATGAATCTAAGACAATCTGGCCTTTTTCAATATCTTCTTTTATTCCATTTGTATCCTCATTATTTCTTGATTATAAAATAGAATGGATAAAACATAAATATTATAGCAATATCTTATACATATTTCACTATGTTTTCTACCACATGTAGAGAGATTTTGCATTAAAGTCTGAATTGCTTTGCTACATGTTCATTATTGACAGTGCTGTTTGCTTTCCCAGACTTTATTTACCTTTCTCTGTATAGCAGCAGGCATGGGCACCAGCAGCAGGCAAATGCTGCAGTACTTTTTCCTTTCTCAGCCTCCACCTAGGGTTCCCTTGAGGATTTCTGCTTCCCTAGTTTCCCCCAGCATCCCCATCATTATTTCACTTTACAGCAATCTACCCTCTTTGAGACCTCATCTAGTCTTCACTTCTGTGCCTCAATCCCTTAGGGACCTGCTCTGTGGTGGCCAACAAATGCCTAATTTTATGGCCTGCAATAATATGCCCTGGTTTGCTGAGCTCTCACTGAAGCTGGAGGTGGGATGATTTGGGGGTGGAACTGGAACTAGAGGAAATAGGGAGGCTCTAGGTCCCCTATATCTCCCTCAAGAAGATTACTTCCTTCACTGTTAATAGTTCTGTGTGTACTATGAGGAAAATGGTATTCTGATAGTAAAATTTTTCCTAGAAAGGGAAATATAAAGGAGCTGCCCATGTTGGGAGAACACGTTGATATAGGAGATAGAAGGTTAGGGATGGCAGGAACCCAAACAACAAAAACAGCTGGTTAAACTGCTTTGCATGAGAAAGTAAGAATGATTTTTATTTTTTTATTATTCTTTTGGTCTAAGAAGCAGGGGAGGAAAAAGGGAGAGAGAAGAGAAAAGTGAGGGCATGCATTAGTCAGTGCTCTCCAGAGAAACATAACCAATAGGATATCTATCTATCTACCCATCTACCTCTATATATTTATCTACATACAGATACAATATATAATGTGTGTGTATATATGTGGAATTGGCTTATGTGATTATGGAGCCTGAGAAGTCCCAAGACCTGCAGTCCAAAGGCCTGAGAACCAGGAGAACCAACATCCCCGCTTGAAGACCAGCAGGCTGAAAGAGCAAACTCTCTTGCTCAGCCTTTCATCCCATTCAAGCCCTCAGTGAATTGGCTGAGCCCCACCTACACTGGAGAGGGCAATCTGCTTTGCTCAGTCTGCCAGTTCAAATGTTAACCTCATCCAGAAACCCTCACAGACACGCTCAGAATAATGTTTAATCAAATATTTGGGCACTCTGTGGCCCAATGGAGTTGACACGTAAAATTAACCCAGGAACAAAGAGAAGAGCCAGCAAGATGGTATGAGGTTGGAAACTCTGTTGGGGTGAAGGGGTAATGGAAAATCTCCTTGTGGAAGGACAGCAAAAAAATTTTCTAGAAGGAAGAATTTTTGAATTTACACTTCTATGTTTCCTCAATAATTAGAAAGGAATTTAACCCCAAATGATATGTGTGAATGTGGTGAATGCTGAAAATCATAAGGCCAATGAGGCGTCTGCAAGCAAAGCAGACCATGTTCTACTCAGTCTCCAGAAGTCACAGGTGTCTGTGCACTGCCACAGGGTAGGGAGTTTGGGGTTTTGAAGCAAGCTTATACATACTCCAAAGAGATTGGAGGGGCTGAGTTATAAGCATGTTTTTGTTTTTTAAAAAAAGAATTCCTCTGATTAAAAAAAAGTCTGTGTGTGTATGAAGCCACTGAACCCTAATCCATGCTGCTCAAAAGTGTTCATTTGCTCAAATTGTTTTCCTGCCAGGGAAACACTTAGGAATGATAAAGAGACCTGTGACGATGAGCTTAGACCAGTAGTGTGAGCTTCTAGAGAACAGAAGCTGTGTCTCAGCACTGAGCACATGCTTGGCAAACAGTAGAGATGCAAATAGTAGAGGCTATTAATAGTCATTGAATAGAGTCCAGCCTTTAAGACGGCACCTTTGCTGGCTGGTAAGGTCTTACTCTTGGTAGACATCTATTGGTACAGACTAAGTCTGCCTAATACCAACCTCAGTGGAAAACGAAATATTTGCTGCTGATCTCTCCTCACTGGCTCATGAGGAAGCCTCTCTTCTCCTGCTTTTAATGATGTTTATGTGTGCACCATTAACACCGTGATAATTAGTGCTATACATAGAACTCTATAGGAAATCTTTTGTTTTTCCAGCACCCAGGTAATAGGATCTTCCCTGATGAGCCTTATTGTAGAGCTTTTGTCTACTTTTGTTCAATCATTTATTTGTGGGGGGAGTTTCCCTCATACACTCTTATAGGCATATGAGAGTGAAAAAGAAAAGGAGGTAAAGTCCCCCCACCTCCTCACTGCCTCTGCCTGCAAATTATCCAGAACATTTATTTAGTATTGTTGGGATAAAATCGTCAGAGGATGAGGGACAGAGAAGGAAGACACTGCCTCTCCAATGTTTCAGGTCTTACCAGGTTCCTGCTCTCACTTTCCTCCTCTCCCCACAAATGCTCCCAATTTCCTTCCTTTTTTTTAATTGCAGATATTGGTTTATATATGTCTCTATATATTTCAGAATATTATGGGGCTACAAATGTTTAGGTTACATATATTGCCTTTGCCCCCAAGTCAGAGCAACAAGCATGTCCATCCTCCAGACGGTGTGTACCACACCCATTAGGTGTGAATATACCCATCCCCTCCTCCCCCCTCCCACCTGCCTGACCCTCAATGGATGTTACTACTATATGTGCACATAAATGTTGATCAATTAATACCAATTTGATGGTGAGTACATGTGGTGCTTGTTTTTCCATTCTCGTGATACTTCACTTAGTCAAAGAGCTAAAAGTAGAACCAATTTGTTCTTTTGATCCACCAATTTCCTTCTTACCTGCAGGCTCAGCCCCAACCAGGGCCAACCTGGTCAGAGTCAGGGCTGGGTGGAATACAGAGTAGTGCCTCTGGATCAATATTTACTTTTTCCCTTTAAAAACAACCCCTCCCTCCTCTCTCTTATTACAGTGAAGCATGGATTTATTTTTTTTAGCTTGTGTTCTAATCATTACATATAGATCCAGCGAGCTCTAACAGTGCACCCATGGCTTGTTCAGAGGACCATGGTTCCTTGTATGAGAGGCAAATCATTTTGTTGTTCCTCTTCGGTTTGTTCATCTTGATGATTTTTATTGTACCATAGCTCATGGCAATCTCAAGCTCCTGGGCTCAAGTGATCCTCCTGCTTCAGCCTCCCAAGTAGCTGGTACTACAGGGGTGTAAGGCTGTACCACCATGCCTGGATGATTGTTTTTATTTTTTTGTAGCGATGGGGTCACACTATATTGCCCAGGCTGGTCTTGAATTCCTGATCTCAAGCAATCCTCCCACTTCGGTCTCCCAAAGTGCTGGGATTACAGATGTGAGCCACCATGCCCAGTCCCATCTAAACACTTAGATCTTTCTTTTTCTAGCCTTTATCCTCCACTCTCAATTTGGCTGATCTCTATTCCTTTCCCCCCACCTGACCTCAACAAGTGACAGCCCCTGACACTAGCTCCAGGCTGAGCTCTGATGGACTACATTTTGCATGGGGTGGGGTGAGCAAGACAGGCCCATAGTTAATCTGAGAAGTGATTTCTAGGAGCAAAGCAGACACTAACACTAAGAATTACTTAAGCATTTTCCCATTTTTCTCTGTATAAATGACAACACCGAATTTCAAATCTAATTTTTTCTTTGGATTAACAATATTATGGAGTACTATTAAAAATTCAAGTTTCCCCAATTATTCTCCAAGTATCTTTCAAGATTTATTCTTTTATTCCAGGATCCACTTAAATTTCACTCATTGTATGTGGTTGTTACATCTCTTTAGTTTCTTTTTCATGACATTTATCTTCTACTGACCCTCTTTGAAGTTCATTATCTCTGGAAAAAAGACCATATACTGTCCCTCCACTCCTGCTCCTTTCTGTCTCATCTCTGTTCCTCCTCCGGAGTCTTCACCACCCTTCCTCACTCACAGCCCTCTAGATTTGGTGCAGTACCTAGTAATATAACTGAGTACACTTTATACTATACCTACCATTCTCTTCAGGAAACAGGAGGTAGAGGAAAAAGTTCAGGTGTAGACACACAAACACAAAGGAACACACGAGACCCTTCTCACCTCTGGGATTCCTCTCCTAGAGTTGTTCATTGTCAGATCAGAAACCCAGGACAACAGAAACTGAGAATCCCCCCTGGTTGCCAAGGGTGACACTTATATCCCACTTTGAGTGTTAAGTTATAACTGCAGTTTCTAGTTGATAGGCAAATATTAGTCTGGAAAATGACTGTAAGACTTTGCTGTAGCATCTTTCCAGAAAGCAGTCTTCAAATACAGTGAGGGCTCAGAAAGGCTGAAGGCACTTTTACTGCAGAGAGAGATTTTTAAGTTCTTAGGAAAATATTTCTATTCAGAGAGAAGATAATAATTAATAGATGATAAAAACTTGTCAGAGCACTTTCCCAGAGCCTGGAGGAAACACTGTCAGGCCATGTATTAATAGGGAAGTAAAAAGCTGCAGCTATAGCTGTTCCAGCCCTGGATTGGTTTGGTTTTCAACAGTCAGAGATTACTTGCTGGTGCTGTTTCCTGTCTTGGAGGTTTGCTCACAGGCCTCAGGTTGGCTGAAATACCCTATGCCAGTTCTTCACCGGGTGATGGGTTACTTCACAAGTGACTTTGAATCTCAACCTCTCTGTAGGCTTTGTCTTGTCTAGAAGAGCTTCCACTCTCCCTCCCTTTTCCTTGTCAGCAGATGAGTGCTGACTGTATCTCGGGCATCATGTTGGGCAGCGGGAAGGACACAGTCATCATCTTTTGTCACATGGCGTGTTTGGTCAAGTAGGAAGGCAGGGCTGTGCCTTTTGTAAATCTGGTCTGGGATTAGCAGGGGCTCAGCAAATCATTAGTTACCACAGAGAATCACTCCTTTGTCTCTCTTTCCATTTTGCATACATTGAACTCACTGAACTACTTGAGACATCCAGAGGATTGTCCTTGAATTTTGTGGTTTCTTGAGTTTAGGAAAAGGGATTATGTGTGGCTGTTGAATCTCATGTTGCTTTTAGTCAACCCCCAGGTTGTTAAAACACCACGAGAGAGGCTGGGAATAAGACTCTGGGATTTGGTAGCGAGTCAGTCTAGCTGATGCCAGGAAGAGCCTTGGCTTTTACAGGGAGTTCAAATCTTGGCTGTTCTGTTTACTAGTTATAGGATCTTGGGCAGGTGACATTAACCTCTCCTTATCAGTAGAAGGAGAATTATAATAATAGTAATTACTTCAGAAGGCTGTCAGGGGTTTTTGCCACAATGCATGTGAAGTGCTTAGTCTATGGCCTATCCCAGAGTAAGAGCTCAGCAAAAGATAATGACAATTATGGTTGTAGATTTCAACAGTGACACAGACCCTACATCACAAGGTCTTACATAATGAAATCAAGGCTTTGGCATCTCTTGATTATTTCATTTAGTATTTTAAACAATTATTTCTATAAGCCTTTCCTTACATTATTAGAGTTCTTTATTTCTGGATTTCCAATATCTCATTCTAAAGAAGCAGTGAAGGATATCACACCCCATTATCTGATGCTGAGGACTTATGAGACATCTAGTGGAAAATGGTTATAACCCTTTTTAAAGATGTCAATAAAAGCATAAAAAGCACAAGGAAAAGTATAAATATATTTTTTAAAACCCCTCCTTATCTCTTAGTGTATGTCTCTAAAAGACACAAGATTGTGGATGAAATTTCTTTAATCTGATCCCAAGGATAATTTGTAAAATTTTCTTGAAAAAGAATAAAATAAAAAGCCAAAATCTCCAATGCTGTCCTGCAAAGATAGTTATGAACATTAAAAAGCCATGCAAACTACAGATGGAAATCCCAAACAGCTTTCATTTTTTGCTTTTGTGTGATGGATATGCTATTTGGTGCTTATCTTCCTTCATGTGAATTTTATTTATTTAAATGAAATGCATTTTTTCTGCATCTAGAGTTAATTATCAAGCTAATGGAAGGCAAGACTGTCACTAGCCATTCTATGAGGAGAGCAACTAATGTTATAATAAAAAGCAGGTTCCCATGCACTTCATGGAATTCTTTTGTCCCTGATGTCTGCACAGCTTGATCCCTCAGATTTAGGTCCCTGATGAGAGATTAATTAAGGAGTACAATGCACAATATTTGGGTGATGGATACCCCCAAAGCCTTGATTTCACCACGGCACAATCTTTGCATGTAACACAATTACACTTGTGCACCATAAATTAATACAAATAAAAAAAGGTTCAGTTCTCTGCTGAAATGTCAAGCTTATCCAAAAGAACTTCTCTGAGAGCTTAATCTTAAATAGCATCTCTCATCACCCTTTCTCCTCTAACTCAGATTTATTTTTCATAGCACTAACCTTTTCCTGAGATGTTACAAATTTTAATTTGTAATGATTATCTGTCTTTCCCCAACCTCCTGTTAATGATCACAAGATACCAAAGGGTAGGGATTTTTCCTGTTATCTGTGCCAGTTGTATACCGATATTAAGAACAATTTCTGGCATATACTGATGTTTAAGATGTTATTTCACAAATGAATGAATGAATGAAAGAATGAATGTACCAAAAGGCTTAGTGGTATGGTAGAAAAGGTCTAGATTTGACATTAAGGTACAGTTTTGACTCCTGGCTATGTTTGTTCCAGAGATGTTTGCCTATGAGTGAGCCAACTCATTTTTTGAGCTTTAGCTTCCTCATTTGCAAGATGGCAATAATAACATCTACATTGTAGGGATGTTATGACATTCAAATGAAATAGTATGTATTAAAATATTTTATATAGTTTTTATAAACAACTTTAATTTAAAGGTATTTGTTATTATTGCTCACAGACTGACAATTATGATTATTGACTTATTCTGTTTCATATTCAGAAAACATAAAAAGACTTTATTTTGGAAGTTAGCCAGTTTAACTATATCCTGTTTCAGTTTCTTTTTCTTTTCTCAGAAAACACAGGTGGACTGTACTGCAGTCATATAATTTTTAATTTCAGAATATTATGGGGGTACAAATGTTTTGGTTAAATGGATTGATTTTGTACTGCTTGAGTCAAAATTTTAAGTGTGTCCATCACACAGATAGTATACATTGTACCCATTAGGTATGATTTCACCCAACTCCTCTTCCTCCCTCCCACCTGCGTATTTTCTATTGAGTTTTACTTCCATTTGTACACATGAGTGCTGATTGGTTAGTTCCAATTTAATAGTGAGCACATGTGGTGTTTGTTTTTCCATTCTTGTGTTACTTCACTTAGGATAATGGTCTACAGTTCATCCAGATGGTTCCAAAAGGTATTACTTCATTTTTTATGGCTGAGTAGTACTCCATAGTATTGTGAATTGTGCGGCAATAAACATTCTAGTGCAAGTGTCCTTTTTTTTTTCTTCCTAAAATTTTATTGGGGGAAAACTACAAAACAATTACAGTACCATGTTTACAGTCACAATTTGTAGTGAGCTGATTTCCCAAAATATATTACCACTCAAGTTGACTTATCTTGTTACATTCAAAAACCTACTCTGTCAAAGTAGTCCAGAGAGTACATACACAGTAAATTCACTGAAAACCATTTAATTGTACACTTAAAATTGGTTGTACATAGATACAGTTGGAACAGGCATTTTTTAAAAGAAGATATACCATGGCCAAAAAATATATGAAAAAATGTTCAACATCACTAATCATTAGGAAAATATGAATTAAAACCATGAGATACCATCTTACCCCTGTCAGAATGACTATTATTAAAAAGTTAAAAAAACAATAGATGTTGGTGTGGATGCAGTGAAAAAGGAACACTTATGTACTGTTGGTGAGAATGCAAATTGGTGCAACCTCTATGGAGATCAATATGGAGATTTCCCAAAGAATTGAAGGCAGATCTCCCATTCAATCCTGCAATCCCACTACTGGGGATCCACACAAAAGAAAAGAAATTATTATATCAAAAGACTGATATGTTTATTGCAGCAGAATTTATAATCTCAAAGACACAAAATCAACCTAAGTGAGCATCAGCTGATGAATGGATAAAGAAAATGCTGAAGTACTATTCAGTTGTAAGAAAGAATGAAATAATGTCATTTGCGGCAACTCAGATGGAACTGGAGGCCATTATCCTAAGTGAAGCAACTCAGGAATAGAAAATAAATGCCACATGGTCTCACATATAATTGGGAGCTAAACTATGGCTATACAAGGACAGACAGTGGTATAATGGGCATTGGAGACTCATAAGAGGTGAGGATGAGAGGGGTAAGGGATGAAAAATTACCTGTGGGGTACAATACACACTACCCAGGTGATGGATGCACCAAAAGCCCAGACTCTACCACTATACAGTATATACGTGTAATGAAATTCAACTTGTACTCCCTAAACAAATTAAATAAGTAAGTAAATAAATAAAGTTCCAACACCTTAAAAAAATAAGAAGAGTCTCTAGGTCTGCTAAATTAACCAAAAAGATTTTGGAATCTGTAGTAACTAAAACATGAGTGAGATACAAATATGTAAGTAAAGCAGAAAAAGTCTAGAGACAAACCACACATATATGACACTGGAATAAGATAAAGGGAAAAATTAAAGAACACTGGGGGAAGTACTGTCTTTTCAATAAATTCTGTTGAATCAATTGAACATCTACATGGAAGGAAATGATCCCTGCTCCTAACCACACCACATGCAAAAAAGCAAGACAAGACAGATTGTGGATCTAAGCATAAAAAATAAAATAGCGAAGTTTCTGATTAAAATATTTTCTTGGCATTGGGGCTGGCAAAGATTTCTTCCCAAGGTAACACTAATAATTAAAGTTTAATAAAAATGTACTACAGTAAAATAAAATATGTTAATCTAAGGACATCATTAATGGAGTGAAAACAGAAATCACAAAATGGTGAAAAGACATTTCTAACATCTACAACTACCTGATATAACCCATCCAGAATATATTTTTGAAAAACTTTAAAAGTCAATAAGATAGATATTGAGAATATAACAAAAAATAAATGGGCAAAAGACTTGAATAGAGACTTCTAAAATGACCAATAAACATACAAAGAGAAACATATTTCTTGGCCTCACAAATACCAAGGGAATACATGTTAAGTACACACTATACTCACCAAAAGTAAAAAGACTATCAATACCAAGTGTTGGCTAGGATGTGGAGCAACAGAAATTATAACACCCTGTTATTAGCAATGTGAATTGGTATAATCACTTTGGAAATTGTTTGGCAGTAGCTACTAAATCTCAGCAAATGCATGCCTTGTGACCCAGAAAGTACACATCTCAGTCTATTACCAACAGAATTTTGTACTTACAAACACCAAAAGACTTATACAAGAACATTTATCACCACACTGTTGAAGTACCTACTTTCATTCCTAAATGTTCATTGTAGGCTTTTTTTGCAGTAATCCAAGCTGGAAATAATGCAAGTGTTCATCAATCCCAATATCTATGACTTTTGATATATTCATAGAATGAAGTACCATTAAGCAATGAAAAACAAGTGAATCACCGCAACATTCACCAACAAGGATGAATCTTACAAACATAACATTGAGCAAAAGAAGACAAACACAAAAGATGGGATAGAATATGATTATATTTATATGCTCTTCAAAAACAGGCAACATTAAATTAGAGTGTGAGTAAAAATAATTGTTATCCTCTGGGTAGGGAAAAAGTTTCTGGAAGAAAGCCTGAGAAGACCACTGTGTTGCTTTTTCTATAGAGTTAGTACTTTGTGAAGTTTATGATTTATGTACTTTCTGTAATATGTCCTAAGTCAATGGAATTTTATTTAAAACATTTTTAAATATTCAAAAATAATTTATGGTATTAAAAATCAGAATAGTAATTACCTTTGGCGAGGGTCTTTGGCAGTGCCAGGGAATAGGTCTCAAGGGGGCATAAAGGATGCTGATAACATTATGTTTCAGGGCCTGAATCATGTTTACATTAGCATTTTCACTGTGATTTGTGAGATTTTTCTACATATATTTCAATAAAAAATATTTATTAGTAATTGGTTAGGGTGCAGATGAATTTTTGAATACACATTAATTTTTTTTGAATTTTTCTTTGTGTGGGTGTATTATATCTTACATTTTAAAAGTCTTTAAAAACGATAATACCACCTTGGTCCAATATTTTGCACTGATGGGCAAGAACATATCAACAATATAATCAGTATTAAAAACTATTTCTTCTAGGCTAGCTCTAAATATGTATAGAATAGAGTGAGGTTGTATATCATAAAATATATGTGTCTTTATGCAAATAATATTTTGATTAGCAATCCTTGGCATCTGGAATAAGAGTTGAAGTTTGGGTCCAAGAAACTAAACTACTTAAATTTCAATGGCTTGAAAATAAGCTTTGCAGTCTGCAACTCTGGAAGGAGGAACAGAATTTTAATTTTAAAAGCAATATGCATTTAGTGGGATGGGGTAATTAACAGCTTGAGTCTAAATTGTGGTTACTACTGGAATTTAAATATATCTTGATCTGCCTGGAATACTGGTGAGTGAGGTCGTCACAGGGCCAGAGGAGTCTTCCTGAGAATAACAATCTAACTAAAGAGACCATTAACGCAAATGTCACAGACAATTCACATTTTCTTCTGGCTCAGTTCCACCCCTGAGATGACTAGCCAAGCTCTAACAGAAATGGGATAGAAGCAAAAATTGAATAAACACTCATACACAAGCACACAATGCAACAGAGGTACAAAGGTGCTCTCTCTCTGGAGCAGCGTGACTATGAAGATGGTGAGAAGAAATTTCTCCTGCTTTGAAACAGAGCCACTGGCATGCTGCAAACATGTAGAATAAGAACATAAGGAAACAACATCATCGCAAGCATGGCTGATGCCAATTTTATTAGCACTACAATGAGCACCAGTCAATACTGGACACTGCTATGGTTTGACATCTCTTTTGGCCTTGGGGGGTGACCACAGCTTTAGTTGCTGTTGGAAAGGTTAGCATAGCAGCCACTGCAAGTAACTCAACAATGGGCCCTCGGGCCATAGGTGAAGCCCCTTGTGCATTTTGATAGACCATAGAAGATACAATTTTTGCAGAGGCTGAGAAAATGTGAGTCTCTAAGAACTAGGTAGGGGATGCTGCAGAGACAGAGAGGATTTTGACGGTTTCCTAATTGTAGAGAGTTGGATAAAGGTCAAATTATTCACATTAATTTAACATTTTGAATCCCAAGGCTGTTATTAGAAAACACAGATTATATCGCTGATAAAAAGGATCAGCTTGATTTTATAGGCTTTTTTCTATTATCTAAATTTTGCCTATTTTCTAATGATCTAAATGAAGGTTGTGACTCCTCATTCTTGTGTACATCAAACCTATTAAAGTAGAATTCTTAAGCTGGAAGCTTTTTTGATCCTTCTTTATTAAAATTCTTGTCAACTTTCTAAAGTCTAACAGTAAAAAATAACATCATATGCCACATGCAAACATGTTATGGCTAAGGAAGAAACTCTATGTAATCCCTTCCCAAATGTGTCCTTCAGATTCAGCCAGTCAGGAATCCATAACATAGTGCCACTTTGGAACAAGGCTGTTACTCCAAAATTTGAAATTACAAAGTATCTAATTAATGTCTTGTCTCCTTTGCCTTTGTTCTTTGTTAACTTGAAAATATAATGCTGAATTCTAAATTTCCAAAGAAACGATAAAGGGAAAAACCTCTGAGTAAAGAGTACACCTGGGAATGACCATGACTAAAATATTAATACTAATATTCAACTGAAAGAACCTACATAAAAGGGCCAAAAGAATGTAAAAATAGGAGAAAATCTACATCAGCATCAGAGGTGGCAGAAGTATACCAATGACATGCTATGAAACTAGTGGAATTCCTAACAGAAACAATCCAATTAGGGCTAGAATAAAAGATTTTCCCAAGAGCCAACTCATAACTCCCTTTCCTAAGAAAGTAAGGGAGTAAGAAAATACCTAGAGGAAATCCTGGAGGAACTGCAGCAACTTCCTAAAACATGGAGAAGAAGGAGCTGAAGATGAGGGTAGCAGATAGTTGAGCAGAGGAGAATACCTATGGGGTCTCCTTCACATTGTGGATCAAAGCAATAGGAAAGGGATGCCCTGGGAGAGAAGATATGCCATGACAATCAGAGTCAGTGTCAGCAGGCTGTCTCCTAATGCAGTAGGATCTCAGCTGACAGATCAAGTGTTGTCTTTATTATACACAGATTTACTTGGATATTCATTTATATTTATTTAACAGCTTTATTGAGGTATAATTGATATAAAATTAACCGCAAAAATGTAATGTATACAATTTGAGGAGTTTGAACATATGCAAATACCCATGACAGTATCACCATAATCAAGGTAATAGACATATCCAACACCTCCCAAAGCTTCCGTGCCCTTCTGTTTTTTTTTGTCACCTTTGCACGTAGAAGGGAGAAACTTGAGTGGAAGGTAATAATGGTTTAGTGCCAGATGCTCAAACTGCTCACATTTCCAGTTTCCTCTCTACTTCTTTCAGGTTATAGACTCCCAGAACCGATCATATAAATGTATATTAATATATGTACAATAAAAGACATACCAGAATATAGCAGTATTATTCATACTAGCCCCAAACAGGGGACAGCCTAAAATGCCCATTAAAAGAGAGTGGATGAACAAATGGTGTTGTATTCATCAGACAAAATCATGTTTATAGATGCAAAACCATGAATAATGATACATGCAGCAATATAAATGAATGTCAAAAATTTCGCTTGCAAAAATGTATACACCAAAAAACACATTTTTGTGAAAATGTCCATTTTTTATGAGGTGTAAAACAAGTAAAACCAACCTATGGAATAGATAAAAATCAGAACAACGGCTATTTACAGCAAATTGCCTTGAGTGGAGGAATAAGAGAACTTCTGAAGTGATGGCAACATTTTA
Source organism: Lepilemur ruficaudatus (assembly GCA_963574885.1). Taxonomy (NCBI): domain Eukaryota; kingdom Metazoa; phylum Chordata; class Mammalia; order Primates; family Lepilemuridae; genus Lepilemur; species Lepilemur ruficaudatus. Next base: position 9,689 of record CAUYRT010091947.1, on the reverse strand, counting down.
TATCATGTTGTTTGCATCTATTTATCAAAATTCATTGAGTGTAATCCATAGTATCTGTCCATTTCACAGTAATTTTACTTCAATTTTAAAAAGAAGGGAATGACATCATGAAGATTGCAGAATAGAACTTTTCAGCACTTGTCTTCTTTCAGAAATAATAGTTTTAACTGTCCACGCACAAAAATACACAAGAGCTAAGAAATCCAGGTAAGAGATTAAAGCATCTCAGTACAGCATAGAAATAAGAAAAGACACATTGAAGATGGTAGAAAAGACAGTTTCACATTACCTGTATCTTCCCTCCCCCAAGTCGAGGCATCACAGCAAGGAGATATTCTCTGCATGGGAGAAGAAGAGTGAACACTTGACTTTGCCATAAACTCTAGCAACCGGTCTAGGTGAAACCCAACATCAGGCCATTCCCTCCTAGGCTCTAGGCCAGCCTCCATAACCCAAGGCTTTAGGCCCATCCCACTTCCAGTCTGGTCCTCCCAGCCCCAGGCTCCAGGTTGATCCCATCTCTAGGAAAGCCCCTGCATCTTCAGGCTCCAAATCACTCCTAGTGCTAATCGGGCCCCCAAAACCCTATACTCCAGACTGACACCTATAGATGCAGCATCCAGATGGCTACTTCAGACCTAGGCACTAGGCTGATACTACTCATGGATGTAGGATACAGGCCCATGCAGCACCAGGCTAGCCTTGCAGCCCCTGGCTTCAGGCCAACCCCTACATCTCCATCTTCTAACAGACTCAGGGTCCAGTCCTGCCCCAGTAAACCCCAGTGCCAGGCATGAACCCATGGACCAAGGCTGCAAGACCATCCTCATGAACCCAGGCTCCAGGCCTATCTTAGCACCAGTCTGGCCCCAGGTTCCAGGCTGGTCCCTGCAACCCCAGGCTCCAGAAGCTCCAAGGACTAAGCTGCCCCAGCAAGTGCAGGGTCCAGGCCCACCTTAGTAATCCCCAGAGCCAGTCTGGCCCCTATGGACCCAGGATACAGGCTCATTTCCCTGGCCCCAGGTGCAAGGCCTGTCCCAGTCCCAGCACCAAACCAGCCCTTGCAGACTCAGGAGCAAGGCCCACCTCAGTGCTAAGTCAGCCCCTGTGGACACAGGCCATAGGCTGGCCTGCATGGACAGAGGCTCCAGGACCAACCCCATAACCCCAGGCTCTAGGTCTACCCACATAGACCCAGTCAACTGACCCACCTTAGTGGACCCTGGCAGCATGACAGGGTCATGAATGCAAACTCCATGCCTGCCCCACCATACGCAACCTCCAGGCCATCCCTGTGGAGCCAACTCCAGGCCTACTCACCTGCTGACCCAGGTACCAGGCTAGCTTGCCCAAGGACTCCAGCAGCAAGTCTAATCATGGAACCCAAGAGACTGCCCCAAATTTCTGGACAGGCTAACTGATGAAGGACTCTCCCTACCACAGCCAATCTGTAAAGACTGGAATATGTACTTACTTCTTCAAATGCATAGACATCAATACAAGGGCAAAAAATTCATGAATATCAGAGAAACATGATAGCACCAAAGGAACAAAATAAAGCACCAGTAACCAACCCTAAAGAAATGAAGATGTGTGAACTAGTCAACAAAGAATTCAAAATAATCATTTTAAAGAAGCCCAGTGAGCTACAAGATATAGACAACTAAATGATACTAGGAAAACAATCCATGAACAAAACAAGAAGTTCAAAGAAGACATAGGAACCATAAAAACAAAACAAACAAACAAAAATACCCAGAAATTCTGGAGATAAAGAGTACAATGAAATGAAATATTCCACAGAGAGGTTCATTAGTAGACCCAATCAAGCAGAATAAAGAATCAGTCAACTCAAAGCCAGGTCACTTGAAATTTTCCAGTCAGAGGAACAAAAAGGTAGAAGAATTAAACAGGACTCCTACCTCTTGCCACTCACAAAAATTAATTCAAGATAGATAAAAGACTTAGATTTAAGTCACAAAACTGTAAGAATTCTAGAGTAAAATGTAGGAAAAACCCTTCTAGATATCAGCCTAGATAGGCAAAGAATTTATGAAAAAGAACCCAATGGCAATCATGGCAACAACAAAACTTAATAAATGGGATTGAATAAATGAAGAAGCTTCTGCACAGGTATGGAAACAATCAACACAGCAAATAGACAATCTACAGAATGAGAGAATATTCTCATGCTACATATCTGATAAAGGGCTGATAACCACAATCTACAAAGGACTCAAGCAAATCATCAAGAAAAAATCAAACAACCCTATTAAATATTGAGCAAAAGACATGAACAGGTTCTTCTTAAGAGAAGAAAGACAAATGGCCAAGAAACATATGAAAAAAATGCTCAATTGTCACTAATCATCTTGGAAATGCAAATCAAAACATTAATGATATATCACCTTAACCAAGTCTGAATGGCTTTTATTTTAAAAAGTCCAAAAACAATAGATGCTGGTGTGTATGCAGGGAGAAAAGAACACTTATACACTGTCGATGGGACTGCAAGTTAGTACAACCTCTATGGAAAACAGGATGGAAATTTCTCAAAAAATTAAAAGTTGACCTGCCATTTGATCCAGGAATCCCACTGCTAGGTATTTAAGCAAAGGAAAAGAAGTCATTTTATCAAAAAGACACCTGCACTACAATGCTTATTGCAGCACAATTCACAATTGCAAAGATCTGGAATCAACCCAAGTGCCTATCAATTCATGAGTGGACTAAAAAAATGTAGTATATGTACACCATGGAGTACTACTCAGCTGCGCAAAAAGGTGAATTAATACTTTTTGCTACAGTCTGTATGAAGCTGGAGTCCATTCTCCTTAGTGAAATATCACAAGAATGGAAAATCAAATACCACATGTACTCACTATTAAATTGGAACTATCTGATGAGTTCACAAGTACACAGAGGTAAGTCAAACTCAGTGGAAAGCTACCAGGTTGGTGGGGGGTAGGAAGAAGGAGAATAAACCAACCTAATGGTTACCACGAACACTATTTGGGTGATGGACACCCCTATAGGCAGGACTCAAGCATTACAAAAATGATTCATGTAACCTAAAACATTTGTACTCCCTTAATACTTTGAAATAAAAAAAGAATTAAAAAAGTGAAGGAAGCCCACAGGACTTATGCGACACCATCAAGCAAATCAAATTGTGCATTTGGGGGTCCTAGAAGGAGTAGAGAAAAAAAGGGGGGGCAGAAAGCTTACTATTAAAAAAGGAAGGAAATTCTGTCATTTACAACATCAATGAAACTGGAAGACATTTTGTTACATGAAATAAGCCATGTACAGAAAAACAAATGCTACATGATGTCACTTACATGTGTAATCTTAAAAAAAGCTGAACTCTTACAAGCAGAGAGTAGAATGTTGGTTTAGGGCAAGAGATGAGAAGACGTTGATCAAAGAGTACAAAGATTAAGGATATATAATTTCTGGAGATATAAAGATATATAATTTCTGGAGATTTGTAAAGCATAGTGACAATGATTAATAATAATGTATTATATACTTAAGTGTTGCTAAGAGAGTAGATCTTAAATGTTCTCACCACAAAAAACATTAATAACTATGTGAAGTGATGGATATGTTAATTAGCTTGATGTAATCATTCCATAATGTATACATATATCAAAATATCACATTGTATGCCATAAATATATATATAATAATATCTGTCAAGTACCTTAAGAAAGCTGCCAGAAAAAATGCCAAAAAGAAATTTCTTGCATACTGTGACTCAGTTTTATATCCCTCAAATCCATGGCACTTGGATTGTAATATTGTAAAAGAAGTGATATATAGTAAGAATTTTCTTGTGTTCATTCTTTAGATTTGGCATAATTATTTCCATATCATTATATTTTATTGAACTGATTACTTCTATCCTTTGTTTTATTCTGGTGTGTGTGTGTGTTTGTGTGTGTGCATGTGTGTATGTGTGTGTTTGTGTGTGTGTGTGTGTATAGGTCTAAAAGGAAGATTCAGTATCCATTGTATGATGAGATACTTTCTTTTCCCTTTTCTTTTTCTAAAAAGCAACTCTTTTATCCTTCAATCTTAGATAAAACACACTACAGGGAAATTACCAAATATGAAAAATACTAGCTTTTCTGTTGACTGCACCCACCCAAAATAAAGTTGCTTCCGTTGGGCTAGACTAAAATCACAAGATAAGAATTATTAAATTAACTAGTCCAGTAACACTCTACAAACTGAATCCTTGATAAGCTTAAATGGAAAAAGAACTTCTATTTTGTCTTATTATCTCATTCTTGCTGTTCTAAGGAATCCATTTATATGGTGGCTTTACGTAAAAAAACAAAAGAGTAAGGTAACCATTTCAACCCTATCAATCATAAAATAAATGAAAAAAATCCTTATCCCTTGCTTTCATTTTATGATATTAAAGTTCTACCCACCCTGGCATTGCTCTGGTTACAACTCCTGCAAGATAGACATCTCCTAAAAATAGACATCACAAAAATCATAAAAAGAAGAAATACGAGACATCCTTATTGAGTCATGTTTAAAGAAAAATAGGTGAATGAAAATTTCTTAAAAGACCTACACTATGGAAAAGCTGTTGTAGACATTGGCCTAGGCAAAGAACTTATGAAGAAGACCCCAAAAGCAATCACAGCAACAATAAAAATAAACAAATGGGACCTGATAAAGTTAAAAAGCTGCTACACAGCCAAGGAAACTATCTTTAGAGTGACAGACAGCCTACAGAATGGGAAGAAATATTTGCATGCTACACATCTGATAAAGTGGTGATAACTAGCATCTGTGTAGAACTCAGGAAAATTAACAAGAAAAAATCACACAACTCCATTAAAAAGTCGACAAAGGACATGAATAGAAACTTTTCAAAAGAAGAGAGACTAGTGGACAACAAACATGAAAAATTGCTCAACATCTCTAATCATCAGGGAAATGTAAATCATAACCACAATGAGATAGCATTTAACTCCGGCAAGAATGGCTTTTATCAAAAAGTCCCAAAACAACAAATGTTGGCATGGATGTGGAGAGATAGGAACACTCATACACTGCTGGTGGTACTGCAAATTAGTACACCCTCTATGGAAATTAATATGGAGATACCTCAAAGAACTAAAAGTATAACTACCATTTGATCCAGCAATCCCATTACTGAGTATTTACCCAAAGGAAAAAAAGACATTCTATAATAAAGACATCTGTACTCAAATGTTTATAACAGCACAATTCACAATTGCAAAGATGTGGAAACAACCTAAGTGCCCATCAATGCATGAGTGGATTAACAAAATGTGGTATATGTATACCATGGAGTAGTACTCAGCCATAAAAAATGGTGAACCAATACTTTTTGTAACAATGTAGATGGAACTGAAGACTGTTCTTCTAAGTGAAGTATCACAAGATTGGAAAAACAAATACCACATGTACTCACTATTAAATTGGAACTAATCGATTAACATGTGTGTACATATGGAAGTAAAACTCAACAGAAATCAAGCAGGTGGGAGGGGGAAGGAGGGAATGGGTAAATTTACACCTAACGGGTACAATGCACACTATCTGGGTGATGGGCACACTTAGAACCTTGACTCAACTGTACAAAGCAATTCATGTAAGCAAAATATTTGTACCCCTGTAATCTTCTGAAATTAAAAAAAAAGGGAGAAAATATACAAGAAAGTACATTTGAAACCAAGGTATGAATGGATTTTTATTATAAAAGGAAATGGCGTACCAATACCAGACAAAGACACAACGATAAAAGAAAACTAGAGGCCAATATCTCTGATGAACATAGATGTAAAAATCCTCAACAAAATACTAGCAAATTGAATTCAGAAGCACATTAAAAAATTATTCATCATGATCAAGTGAGATTCATCCGGGATGTAAGGATGATTCACCATACACAAATCAATCAATGTGATACAACATTTCAACAGAATGAAGGAAAAAAACCATATTATTATTTCAGTTGATGCAGAAAAAGCATTTTATAAAGTTCAACACCTCTTCATGCAAAAACTCTCAAACAAACTAGGCACAAAAGGAACATACGTCAACATGACAGAAGTCATATATAACAAACCCATAACTAGTATCATATTGAATGGAGAAAAACTGGCAGTCTTTCCTCTATTATCTGGAACAAGACAAGGATGCCTACTTTCCAGCACTGTTATTCAACATAGTACTGGAAGTTCTAGCTAGAGCAATCAACAAGAGAAAGAAATATAGGGCTTCCAGATAGGAAAGGAAGAAGTCAAATTATATGATCTTATATCTAGAGAAACCTAAAGACTCCACAAAATGCTATTAGAACTGATAAACAAATTAAATAAAGTTGCAAGATACAAAATTAACATACAAAAATCAGTAGCATTTCTATACACCAACAGTGAATAACCTGAAAAAGAAACCAAGAAAATAACGCCATTTACAATGACTACAAATAAAATACTAAGGAATAAACTTAACCAAAGAAGTGAAAGATCTCTACAGTGAAAACTATAAAATGTTGTTTAAAAATACTGAAGAGGGCACACACAAAAAATGGAAAGATATTCCATGCTTATGGATTAGAAGAATCAAGTTATTAAAATGTCCATATTACCCAAAGCACTCTATGGAGTCAATGCAATCCCTATCAAAATACTAATGCCATTCATCACAGAAACAGAAGAAATAATCCTGAAATTTATATGGAACCACAAGAGACCCAGAATAGCCAAAGCCATCCTGAGCAAAAAGAACAAAACTGGAGGAATCATGTTACATGATTTCAAATTATACCACAGAGTTATAGTAACCAAAGCAACAGGGTACTGGCATGAAAACAGAAAGATCAATGGAACAGAATAGAGAACCCAGAAATAAATCCACACGTGTATAGTGAACTCATTTTCAACACCGGGGAAAGAAAACCCTCTTCAATAAGTGGTGCTGGGAAAACTGAATATCCATATGCAGAAGAATGAAACTAGATGCCTATCTCTCACCATATACAAAAATCAAATCAAAATGAATTAAAGACTTAAATGTAAGACATGAAACTATTAAAAGAAAACATTGGATAAACACTCCAGGGTATTGGTCTGAACAAAGATTTCTTGAGTAATACCTCAGAAGCACAGACAACCAAAGCAAAAATGGACAAATGTGATCAAATTAAGCTAAAAAGCTACTGCACGGAACAAAGCCAAGAGACAACCCACAGAATGGGAGAAAATATTTTCAAACTACCCACCTGTCAAGAGATTGATAACTAGAATACATAAGGAGCTTTAAGAAGTCAATAGGAAAAAAATCAAATAATCTGATTTAAAAATTGGCAAAAGACCTGAATAGACATTTCTTAAAAGAATACATGACCAACAGGTATAGAAACATTGCTCCATGTCGTTAGTCATCAGAGAAATGCAAATCAAAACTACAAGATATCACCTCGCCCCAATTAAAATGGCTTTTATTTAAAAGACAGGCAATAACAAATGCTGGCAAGGATGTGGAGAAAGGGGAGCCCTTGTACAGTTGGTGGAAATGTAAATTAATATAATCACCACAGAGAACAGTATAGAGATTTCTCAAAAAACTAAAAATAGAACTACCATGTGACACAGCAAATGCACTGCTGCATATATATCCAAACCAATATATCAAAGAGATATCTGCACTCCTATGTTTATTGCAGCAGCATTCACAATAGCCAAGGCTGGAATCAATCTTAAGTGTCCATCAATAGATAAATGGTTAAAGAAAATGAGGTACATATACACAATGGACTATTATTCAGCCATAAAAAAGAACGAAAGCCTTGTATTTGAAGCAGCATGATGAAACTGGAGAACATTACATTAAGTGGAATAAGGCAAGAATAGAAAGACAAATTTCACATGTTTCCACTCACACGTGGGAGCTAAAAATTAAAATAATTGATCTTATGGAGATAAAGATCAGAATGATGACTACCAGAGGCTGTGAAGAAGGGTAGTGGGGAAGGACATAAAGAGGGATGGTTAATGAGCACAAAAATATATGTAAGTAGAATGAGCAAGATCTAATATTTGATAGCAGAGCAGGTAAAAAAAATAAGTTAGTATATATTTTAAAATAACTAAAAAAGTGGAATTGGAATGTTCCTAATACAAAGAAATGATAAACATTTAAAGTATACCCCAATTACTCTGATTTGATTTTACATGTTGCACGCATTTATCAAAATATCACATGTAATCCATAAATATATGCAACTATTATGTACCCATAATAATTAAAAAGAAAAATTTACAAAACAAGAAAATGACAACTTATGAACCATAAAGGGGAAAATTTGACTATATTAAAATTATAGCTTCTGTATATCGAAAGAAATCATCTAAAAAGTGAAATTGCAAGCCCCTGGCACAAAGACGATATTTGCAGGGCACATAACTGACAAAAATATTTGAGTATAGAATGTGTCAAAAAAGTAGATAAACAGATAAAAAATGTACAAATGATCTGAAAGAAAAATAGATAATTGATGAGAAAGGCAATTCCAAATACTGTAATCACAACTTGTGCATGTGAACATATGCTCAATCTCACAAAATTGAGAAATACTTATTTGAGCAATGAGATAACATTTCACTTGATCAGGTAAGCACAATTTAAAAGAAAAAAAACACCTGACTATCACAGTTTGACTGTGATGGCAAGACTGTGAAGCAACTAAAATTCTTATACACTGGTGATGGGTACACAATTACCATCAGCCGAGTTGGAATACAGTTTGGCAATGTCTTGTAATGTTGAACATGCATATATCCTACTCTATGATGAAGCAATTCTACTTCAAGGTATGTTATCTAGAGGAACTATGACACTTATGCATGAGGAAACACACACCAGATTACAAAATTAGTCATTAGATCATTGTTTCTAGCAGGAAAAAAAAAACAACCTAAATATTTCACCTGCAGATGAATAAATAAAGTGTGGTATGTTCACACAATAAAGTATTAATAACATAAAACAGCAGTTCCAAACACATGAATTAGAGCTATACATGTGAACATGGATAATTGTCAAAATGTAACCATGCATTCCTAAAATTAATAATGATCATTGCAATTTTAGTATTTTGTGAGATAAAGCATCTAGATTCTATCCTATCATTTCAGCACAGCGTGACCAAGTAGGCAGCCACTAATGAAATTTATTGGACTGACAACTTACCTCTAAGACTGAGGCAGAGAGAAAATTTTCACATGCATGCATTCTACTTTTCAATTTTATTTTAAAGTCTTAGAAATCAAAGTCCCCAAGCATAAAACATTACCAAAATTTGGTGTTCAGTTGAATGCTTACTGCTAAAATTTTAACAGGAAATGACCTGAATTACTTCTCTGTCATTAGCATTCTGTTTGCTTCTATAATGATTTCTGCATGATTTTATATTCAATAGCACAATTGCATAAATTATAAATACAAAATTGATAAGAAAAATGCACTATAGAAAAAGTCCGTTATTTTCAATAGAGAGAGCCATGATTACTTTTCAAAATGTTTCTTAAAGTGTAGCATACAAAATTATGATGTTCTTTTTTATTATACATTATCCTACAAATAGATAATAAAAAATAAAATATTTATTTAAGATGGAAAGAGCAGGATAATTG